>CABFVX010002567.1:0-52155 GCA_902151425.1 Timema shepardi | reverse complement strand
GAGGGTAATGTTTGAAACCAAGTTGTGACTCGCATAATGACTGATATTCCCTCTGCAGCCATTTTATAAACAGACAGTTGAGCCTCTAAACATTTGTAAACAATTCAATCCACTGTGTTTTATTGCTTTGATATAATGAGTGACCTGGTGGTTTAAGGGTCCTCGGTCCCGGCAAAGATTTATCTGATTACCAAACCCTTCCTTCACCTCTGACAAGACATCTTGTGAATGTGAGGAATGCCAGGCCTCCACCGTGGTTCGGATTCCACGTTAAACTGTAGGTCCTCCATTTCATCTCACAATCACCCTACCATTACACATTAGCCTAAGTGCGTATAACCCGAACGGGTAGTAAGACGTGGTGCTAATAAAAAAATAAAAAATTAATCGATTATTCTCCAGTGGAACACATGATAATATCAACAGTAATATCAGTTTTTTGATGTGATGTATTTTATATTAAAATAGATAATTTTTTTGAAACAAAATCATACTTAAATGCACTTTTTATATTTTCTAATTATTGGATTATAAAAAAAGTATTTAAATACTTTTGTAACATAAATTTAAAGAAAAACAGCGAGAAGTCACGTTTTACCAACAAACAACAAACAACCTTTTTTCCTCTAACATTGTGAGGGTGGGGGTATGGGAGAGTATTACAGGCTTACCAAACTTAACATACTAATCTTCTCTAAATATAAGTAGACCCATCTTTCCTTGTGTTCATAATAAGTATAAAACAGTGGGACTCAAGATCATTGATTGGCAACAGCTACCATCTTGATTGATAATAATAGCAGGTTTTGTAAACAAAAGTCAATACATTCATTATCATAGTGCATAATTAGCAGGTTTTGGAGATGAAAATAAATAGCACATTTTGAAAACAAAAGTCCAGATTTTTAGTCCACTGAATAGTAGCGTTTGGAATCAAACTTAATTTTCAAACATGATTTTATATAAGAAATAGTATGTTTTGGAAGAAAATGGGCACATTTCGATTAAGCTCCTAAGAAACTATAGGAAATGATACATAGCTCAATTTTTTTTAAATAGGCTACTCATTTGTTGAATATCTGTTAAGATTGTCCTGATAGAATTTAATGATAACTTTTCCTTTTCATTTAAATATTTTCTTGTCAAATGTTGATATGCTCTTGACAGCTATTCAACAACTGTTGATATCACTGTTTGTAGATAGTTGAACTCTTTGTTTCTGCAGGAGCAATATTTAATTTATTTTGGTTAAAAAAAGTTTTGCTGGAAAATACTGGTATTTTCTCGTGTCCCACCTCAAGTCTAAAACTCGTAAATCAAAGGAGATTTTGTTATTCATTTATGTGGTATAGAGCACTAGGCTAAATCATGGTATAAATTAGGAGGGATAGCCAGCACACTTACCTTGGTGATACTGGAGTATAAATTGTTTAGATAGAACACTAATCAGTCTACTCTCCTGACCTGATGAAGCTGTCTGTGACAATGAAAGCTTGTCCTTAAAAATGTGTTTATGTGTTTTTTAGTGTTATATCTGAACAATTTCTACTCCAGTATCACCTAGGTAAGTGTGCTGGCTATCCCTCCTAATTTATACCATGTTATTCATTTATGAAATTGTGTTATTGTTCTGTCAAAATCACAGACTATAATATAAAAGCACAAACTAAGCTGATTTAATTAAACATTTTTATACCTGTGGGTTTTGTTTCTCCTTTTGTAATGTTCCACTTGAATAATAATTCTGAATGTAGGTATTCTCCTCGAGGAGTTTGAGACAAATGTAGCGGCGGAGCTATCAGCTCTCCCCGCGAGCCACCCCTTATCTCAGTCGGAACTGCTCCAAAGGTCAAATGGTCCCGGGCTTCACTCTCACAATACTCTGAACTGTCGATGACACAGAGGTCAAGAGTTTGAATCTTGGCCATGTTTATTGAGGGTGGGTTTTTTTCCTTAAGGGCTTTTCACCCTCTCTCCGTGAAAATTATGATACTCATCCTCTAAATTTCCCCTTTCTCATCCCCGATACATTAGCATAGTTAGCACATAAGCACATATTCTGAATGGGTAGTAAGATGCGTTGCCAAAGAGAGATCTCGATTGGTGGGGCATCTGCCTACTGAGCTAAGGGTCCTGTGCTTAGTTCCCATCAGAGGTGAAATGTCGTTTTCCATTTCACAAGGATGAATTAACAGGCTAACGGGGTCGAGGGTTGGATGTTGTGTCTGTTCTAAATTTAAGTTAGTTTATATTCTGTGCGCTGATAAAACAATTGGCTCAGAAAGTTCACGTTAGATATTTCAAATAAGAAATAAACTCTCAATACAGTTCTCTGGAATAGTTCTAGAACTGATTTGACTCCATTTGACTAGTGCCACTTTCTATTATATTAGTGAGTCATTTGTGTATTTCCTGTAGCTGAGGCTCCCTCTTGCACACTAGTGTGGTCTTCTTATATCCTTCTGAGTTCTCCACTTGGTGTGACGCGCGCAACAGACTGTTTAGTCGCTAGGAGTATAGGTGGAAACACAACATGTTCATATGCAGAGATCTGGACAGAAGCCCAGCCGCTAATGTCCCTGTGTCCGCAGCAGCAGTTGGAGCCATCCCCTGCAGAGAGCAAGGACAGCTATGAATCTGTGGAGGGGAGGAGAGTCAAACCAGGGGACCATAAAGCACCTGACCATTCCCCACCCAGCTCGGACCCAGGGTCAGTTTCAGAGTTGGACAGGCCGACCAAACCTCCTGGTGAGTTCACAGAGCCCCTGACCAAACCTCTAGGTGAGTCTGTAGATCCTCAACCAAACCTCCAGGTGAGTGTGTAAATCCCTCGACCAAACCTCCAGGTGAGTGTGTAAATCCCTCGACCAAACCTCCAGGTGAGTCTGTGGGTCCTCAACCAATCCTCCAGGTGAGTCTGTGGGTCCTCAACCAATCCTCCAGGTGAGTCTGTAGATCCTCAACCAAACCTCCAGGTGAGTCTGTAGATCCTCAACCAAACCTCCAGGTGAGTCTGTAGATCCCTCGACCAAACCTCCAGGTGAGTCTGTAGATCCCTCGACCAAACCTCCAGGTGAGTCTGTAGATTCCTCGATCAAACCTCCAGGTGAGTCTGTAGATCCTCAACCAAACCTCCAGGTGAGTCTGTAGATCCTCGACCAAACCTCCAGGTGAGTCTGTAGACCCTCGACCAAACCTCCAGGTGAGTCTGTAGATCCCTCGGCCAAACCTCCAGGTGAGTCTGTAGATTCCTCGATCAAACCTCCAGGTGAGTCTGTAGACCCCTCGAACAAACCTCCAGGCGAGTGTCCAGAGCTCTGGCTCACTACACGATACCATGGTAATGTTGGTAATACTTGCTGTCCAGATGAGGAGACGAACGTTTGGACCAAGATCTGGATGTACATAAAGTTCATCTGGGCATTCCTAGAATCCGCCATGGTCACCATCACGAAGTACCTCAACAGAAACTCCCGAGACTATCGCTACGTCGTCAGGATGCTTGCCCTAGAGAAGAAGATGCTCAAGGTAAGGTTACGCGTTTGGGACTTGTTGAGCGTAGCATTCCCGGGCCTTCCTTAACGAGGATTCCAAACAGGTGTTTTCACCGGAATAGAAGACAAGTTGTCTGAGACGATTAATGATTCTTTAGAGTCAATATTGTTACAATCATTACTTCCCTTATCTACAGATTATCTGTGAATATTCAGTAGCGGATTTAGGTTTGAGGACGCCCTAGGCCCGAGACGATATGGCACACTTTTTTTTTTGTGACAGTATATATATATACATATATATATATATAAACATATATATACATATATATATAAACATATATATATATATATACATATATGTGTATATATATATAAACATATATATACATATATGTGTGTGTGTATAAAATAATGAAAATAATAACAATAATAATAAGAAATCTAATTAGGGTATAAATTAAACATTTATTTTTTTAACATAACAATTAAATATAGAATTAATAATAAATTGCTTGTAATTAAAATATAAATTATTTTTATCTGATTAATCATATAATAAATTTTTTTCTTGCTTTCGTCTGTGTGAAAATATCAATTAATTATTTTAACAAAGAAATTCTACCCTCAAAATGGTACTATGTTTCGATAGTAAGAGCACAATAAAATAAACTTTAAAATTTGGTCTTACAGTTTACAGAAAACCCAATCGATTTTTAATTTTAGTCATCTTAAAAATTTTGGCGCCCCTCAAAATTTGGCGCCCTAGGCCCGGGCCTCACGGGCCTAAGCCTAAATCCGCTACTGTGAATATTTGAAGCAGTTGTTTGCTATATTGTCTTAATTTGACCAACACCTTGGTTCAGTCTATATAATCTCTGCCTAATGAGCTCAGGTTTTTGGGCTTGATTCCTGGCATTACCGAAAAATATATAATTTGTGAAATGTGAGTTTCCCCTTCCACAGTGATAACTTAAATGCCGGGGACTGGATGTTGTGTCAGTTCTAGATATAAGTTAGCTTATAAGTTGTGCTTTTCTTAGTCAGTTGGGTGACCTGGCGGTCTAGGGGTAAGGTGTCAGACGTCTGTACTGGGGGTCCAGGGTTCAATCCTCGGTCCCGGCAAAGATTTATCTGATTACCAAACCCTTCCTTTTCCTCTGACAAGACATCTTGTGAATGTGGGGAATGCCAGGCCTCCACCGTGGTTCGTATCTCACAATCACCCTACCATTACACATTAGCGTAAGTGCGTATAACCCGAACAGGTAGTAAGACGCGGTGCTAATAATAATTATAACAATAATAATAACAATAATAACTATAATAACAACAATAATAATAACAATAATAACTATAATAACAATAGCGATAATAACAACAATAATAACAACAATAACAAAGTTAAGAAATTTCATATTAAATAACTAAAATGTCGATAATTAAGTTCCCGTGAGTGTTTATTTATACAGTCTCCAGATATCAGGGTTTATTTTCACTCCACCTCAAAATCAATGTTAATGTGCTGTCCCCACAGGAGGACTCTGACTTTGGCAAGGGGACTCGCAATGGGCCCTCGATGGTGTGGCAGCCTCTGCCCTCTCTGCTCGACCACAAGAAGTTGATGTGAGTATTGCCCCTTTCAACTCCAAACGTGTCTTTGTTGCTTGCAATAGATAACTGGTTCAAATCATAGCAATAACGCACTTCACATACTTGACACCAAATTTGGTTCTTATGTTTTCTATTTTATTTTGGAGGAAAATCATCACATTGCTTAATTTCTTCCGAATTAAAAATAATTTTGGTTAATAAATATTTATAAAGCTCACATATTTGATTATTTCACTCTTCATGTTTAAAATTTTTTTAAGATTAAAACACAGTTATTTGAATCCAACTGTATACATTTGTTGTCTAACTAATCATTTCAAACCACCATCGTCTGTTCTTACGAACTTGAAACAGGTGATACAGATTTTACTATTTGAAAACAAGGCCAAGCTCCTTAAAGTGATACAGACTCTAAAATATTTTAGTTTGACCTAGAAATAACAACGGTTCTTATTCCTATCCTCCTGCGGTGAACTCTCGCTTCTTGAGTATATTATGAGGAAAACTTCCAATGGTGTAACTTTTTTAGAGGAAGTCACAAATAATGTATTTACCAAAACAGTTGTATGACTTAGATCCCAGGACACCTCAACACAGTATGCCATGTTTAGTCGGTTTGTGAGTAGAGTTTCCTGAACTAGTTGTTGATGTAGTTGTAGTACAGTAGAGTAGCTTGTAGTTGTTGGTATAGTTCTAGGAACTCGGCGGCCGCTGAGGGGGACAGTTCCGACAGCTCACAGCAGCTCGAGGTAGATCTAGTCACGTGAGTTGTATGCTCTAGCAATTAGCAAACATGTTCTGGGGAGTATTTTAAATGTTGGTTTCATTTATTTATTTGTGTCTGTGTGTTTTTTCCATGTCGTTAGAGCCTGGATTCACTGGAAGGAGCAGATTAATTCTCCTACACAATTTAGTAATGCGCACTAAAAAAAGAATGGCCGCAGTTTGAAAGCAATTTTTGAATTGTTTATTTGTGTCCATAACTTTTAAATCATGTACATTTGAGGTTAACTGAACTTCAATTAATGATTAAGGGAGTAAAACAACAAACCTCTTGCAAGTGGATGATTTGTTGCAATATAAAGCAATGGTGGTAACAAAGCTAACTAATAATTTAGACAAGTACTTCTAAATGAACTATTTTGGTGTATGGAAAGCACACAGATATATGCCAACTCTGATTTAACTGCTAGTTTAAAAATGTTTAGAAATAAAGAACTTCTTTTTAATTCAAAGCTTAAGGGATATTTAAAATAACTCGGAATATCCAAAATTTGGTATTTGAGTTAACTGTTTTTATGAGTATTTAAGCTGCGGTCACCTCAATAACCTCAAATTATACTAAATATAAACATACGCATGCTATGTTAAATAAAACACATGCATACAATTTATTAAAAAACTAAATAAATCTAAACAAAAAATACAAAATCTTGCAAAAATTAATGTTCAAAAATAGCAGAGTTAAATAATTCAGGGCGTTAAGTGATTACATTGATGCAGGACAAGCCAACGCGTCTCGTATTCTAGGCAACCTGGCCGCCGCTGGTGCAGAATTTCCCACTTTTTCTTTAACTTTACATCATTAACTATAAGTTTATTCGACATTCTTGACATATAACTGTGATTTAATAAAGATTGTTAAGTTAAGTTTGAAATGAGTACAAACCAGAAAAAAATTAACAAAGGAAAATCATCAAACAATCCAAATATTTTCCTTCTAAAATTCAAATTAAATATTATTTTCTACTATTGATTCAAATAGGAATTTCATGGAGAATCATGGCGGGTTCAAATAATCTGATTTTTTTTAATTATCCAATGTCAAATTATCCAGCTTCTGCTGTTATTGTATCTTCTGTCATTTTTATTAGAGTGTTTAAATAAAGTAAATTCTCACATGGTTTGGCTAAAAATAAATTCTAATTATGACAAATGTGACGTAGTAATAATTTTTGCAACCATTTTTCTCCTTGTCTAATTGTATATTGGATATAGAAATGGAGCAAGTAAAAAAAAAAGTTATCTTGGGCGCAAAGTTTCGATATTCCTCTACTTGTACTGGAGTATATTTGTGCCCTTTATTGAATCCAGGCCCCCGTGTTTAGATATAGTAAAAGTGAATTGTAAGCATGTATGGGTGCTTACTATTTGTTTTGACCTGTGCACTTTATAGCCGTGCATGTTTCTAGTAAGACCACACATTGACTGCTTTAAGAGGCTGGGCCTTTCACCCGTAAATTTTTGATGAGTTTTTTTTAATAAAGCTTGTGCCAATTGAATCAAAATCTTTAGTTACTAATTTGAATTAAGATTGGATTGAGTATTTTAAAATGAAAATGGTTGATGAATCTTAATCAAATATTTCATATTTGAAATGTTTCAAATCGGACAAGAAACTATAATTCCACAATTAAATGTTATCAAGGCCAATAATTTGTGTCCAAATAATGACTGGATTTTAAATATTACTAAATTCACGCATTTCTTTATTCAGGTCAAATAATGGATCTCTACTATGATAACTCTTATCATGTTTGACATTTAGAATCAAATTTTGAATCAAATCCGAATCTTACAAAGATTTGGATTTGAATTCAAAATTCCGAAGGTTTACACGGGCTTAGTTAAAATTGTTAGAAATATATTTTCAAGTTTAAATCAACCAATAATAAAAGAAATTACAACTGATATTGTTTGATTATAAGATAAGTGTTCGTATCTTTCAAGCCAAGAGAATTTTTGTACTGGCCGCAATTTAAGTTTAACAGCCTTATACTACTTTCCTGGCATGACCATTGCGAGGTTAAGGATTCAAGAGTACCACTACATGACAAACATGTCACTATTATAGTGCATACTTGTAACTGAACTAAACAGTGCTGTTACATGACAAACATGTCACTATTTTAGTGCATACTTGTAACTGAACTAAACAGTGCTGTTACATGACAAACATGTCAGTATTTTAGTGCATACTTGTAACTGAACTAAACAGTGCTGTTACATGATAAACATGTCAGTATTTTAGTGCATACTTGTAACTGAACTAAACAGTGCTGTTACATGATAAACATGTCAGTATTTTAGCGCATACTTGGAGTTGAACTGCACACTATAATAGAAAATACTTTTGAAATGTCAAGGGGACGTTACCGCACCTTAGCAGTTTCATTCCAAATTTAATTTTACTAAATGTTAATCTGAAATAAGTTTGTAAGCTAACTGGACAAACTTTTGAAACGGACTCATGTGCACAAATACTCAACCATTAAATAACAAAGTTAATGAAGTAGTTGTGCGCGCTTCGCAATGGGACTACTTGCAGAAAACACTTTAAATGGTCCTGAATCTTAATTTAACTGAGAACAACCTTTAATTCTAAATGTTGGCATTGCTGGGCTCCTGCGGTAACGGCTTTGCCTGTCCTTTTTGGGTGCATGGCCCACTCGATTTACACCGGTAATGTTAGATGGCGTGTTGGCGATTGGTGATTGTGAGAACAGGGCCGACCTTGATCCAAAAACATACATGATATAATTATGTGAATGTTTATAAACTAAAATGTTGATGGATAATTTCACCATGGTTAACATCAAACTAGAAAATGATGTTGGTTTTGTAAGAAATTATACAATGCTATCCTATACTCCTGTTTGAGAAGAGCCATTTTGTTATTTTTAAATTACTGAACTCTAGAAGTGCTCACGTTATCCGCTCAATGGTCGCATAGTCTCAGGTTTCACTCTCACGATTGACTGGATTGCTGGTGACGAGGGGATCAAAGTTTGAATCCTAGTAGGTTGAAATAAACCCCCTCCAAATGTTCTACACTCTCCTTCCACACAAATGTATGTACAATTCATTTTGATTCAACCTTCCCCATCTCTAACACATTATCATGATTAATATATATTGAGCCGCCTCGGTGGCGTATTTGGTTAACGCGCTTGTCGTGTTGAGCCCGACTGCTGAGGACAGGGAGATCGAGGCTCGAATCTCGGTCGGGTGAACTGAGGGGTTTTTTTCCTAAATGGTTTTCCACTCTCCCTCCACGCAAATGCGGGTTCACTTCCTCTAATTCAACCTTCCCAATTCCTAATCTCTTCCCAATTCCTAATCCATTAGAGTAATTAGTACTTAAAGCGTATAACCCGAACGGATAGTAAGACGCGGTGCTAAATATTATATAATATATATTTGTATAACGCCTTTGAACTACCTTTATCGTCAGATTGCTGGTCAGGTGGAATATTGAGGAAATGCACCTGTATTTGTGAAAAAGCACCTCGCCGGGAATTGAACCCCAATCTTCTGGTCACCAGCAAACCAGACATTACTAGACTGACACCTTGGTGTGCGTGTCCCCCTATGGAGACGACTGACATAGCTATGACCTGTTCTCACCACCACCAACAAACTCTGTTGGGGCTGGAATGAGCATCTTGTGTTGCTGATGTTAGCATGAAGACGCCTCGACTCGACCAGCCTCAGGCTCGGAGCTCTCCCGTCCACTCCTCGGAGGACTTGTTGGCTGCTCCTGTAGGATCCATCAACAGGTGAGATCTTCCCCCGTCCCTCGGCTCCCGTTGACGGTGCTCGGGACTGTTCTAGAACTGTTAGGAACATCTGGAACTTGATCATTGTCTCGGATGGTATCGCTCTTACAATGGCGCTATCTTATAATCTGAATAGATTGAAAAATAGCACCTGGACACGGGGATTGAACCAAGGACCTTTGCCCTACCATACCACTGAGCTAACCGGGGTTCGTCCCATATTCAGGGTCATTCTTCACTCATAATCTTAAGGCAGAATCTGTGATGGATGTGTGGATATCATCCGCTACCAAGAGATATCATTGGAGACATGTTTGTAGTTTTATGCTGCCATTAGTACCAATATTTTGCCGATTACAAGTGATTCAAGATGGAAGACTCTGGGGATGGGACGATGCCTGGATAGTTCAGTGGTTAGAGTAGTGGCACACTAAGCCAAAGGTTCTGGGATCGATTCCTGCGTCCAGGTGTTTGTCAGTTTTCAATGTATTTGAATATGATTGAGTTACATCTGATCTCCGTAATTATATTCATTCATTCTCCAAGCTTTGACTTGCAAATGTACTTAATTGTATAGCGCTGCTTTCTTCCGACCTATCTTATAAGTTACACATTAGTAGAGTAATGTAGGCTAAGCTTGTTACCTAACAGTGTTTTTCAACCGGTGTGTCACATCACATTAGTGTGTAGTCAAGGGTCTGCAAATGTGCTGCAGGAGTTTGGAGAACATCAAAAATTAGCATAAAATAACAACAATAGTTGAGGAATCAAAATAAATATTTTAAAATCCACCATAAACATAATTACTATAACTTTAACTATTTCAATTTTGAACACAATCTTAATAATAATTATTTAAATGATCAAATCTCTCCTTATAAAAAATGATGGTGTGCCTTGACAATATTAATGCCTTATTGAATGTGCCTTGGTTTTTAAAAAAAGTTGAAAACCGGAGCTGTAACAGGTAGACAAAGGGTAAAAAGTGATAAAAAAGTTTCTCCACCAGTAGCTATTGGGAAATATTTCACATAATAGTTATTGCTGTTTGTCGATGAAGTGAAGAGGGCTCTTTTGTGCCTAGAAAATGGTGGACAGGATTTTCAGCGCATACTATAAACATAGTGTACCATATTTAATCAGACATAACTGGCACTTTACAAGGATTTGTGGGAGAGAATGTTTGTTATTGGGGCCATTAGGAGGCTATATTAGTAACTTATGTTGACTGCAATGCCAGTGTTGTGGTGGAAAGAGACTGCAATCCTGTTCCTGTCCACCCTACTGTTCTAAAGGGAGAGACACAGGGGAGTCAAAGTAACAAGTAGCACTGTGTTATGTTACTTAATAATTTCTCATGTTTTATGTAATATTGATCAACTCGTTAAATGACTGTACTTTATTAAATATAAACAATCAATCTAATTAAGTTAACAAAAGTAAAAAACCCGCCTCGGTGGCGTAGTTAGTTAACGCGCTAGTCATGTTGAGCTCGATTGCCGAGGACGAGGAGATCGAGGTTCGAATCTCAGTCGGGTGAACTAGTTTTTTTTCTTTTTCATAAATGGTTTTCCACTCTCCCTCCACGCAAATGTGGATTCACTTCTTCTAAATTCAACCTTCCCAATTACTAATTATTATTATTATTATTATTATTATTAGCATTATTATTATTATTGTTATTAGCATTATTATTAGCACTGCGCCTTACTACCCGTTTGGGTTATACACACTTACGCTAATGTGTAATGGTAGGGTGATTGTGAGATGAAATGGAGGACCTACAGTTTAATGGACCTACAGTTTAACGTGGAATCTGAACCACGGTGGAGGCCTGGCATTCCTCACATTCACAAGATGTCTTGTCAGAGGTGAAGGAGGGGATTACTAATCCATTAGCGTAATTAGTACTTAAGCATATAACCCAAATGGGTAGTAAGACGCGGTGCACTGTTGCACTGTCAGTTGTCTGTAGACCTACAGCGGTAGCACTATGGTGGCGTACTCTACTGGACTACAGCACATTACTCGAGTAACGTTAGTCTTAAATTACATACAGTTGGGGTTTTCAGGGATATGGACTGCAACTCTATCACTAAGCGAATACTTATTGCTGTTAATTATCTGTACACTATTTGATGCAAGATTTAGAATAACTGTATAATTGAATTTTTGGGGAAATGTGGCCCCCCGGAATGTGAGGCCCGAGGCAATCACCCCCTTTGTCACCCCCTCACCCCCCTGGTGGAGAGGAAAACCACCCTCAGTTCAAACTATTGTGAGAGTGGCGCATTAGAGACCATGTGACCACCAAAGACTATTGTGAGAGTGGCGCATTAGAGACCATGTGACCACCAAAGACTGGTCTTATGGTTGTTATTGTGTATAATAGTCACGCCCAGATATCGTAGTGTTCTGACACCGAAATTAAAACCTCTTGAATTTTTATTCATCTTTTAACTATAAAATATATTAAATTTGAGTCCTTCAATAACCTTAGTGTATTTTACTAAAAGATGTATAAATAATTGATGAGTCACATTGTACAGCAATGAAATGAGACATAATTTGTTGGACTTTTCACTAATGTCACAATGCTTCCAGTAGGTTGAGTGAAGCACTCTGTTCCATGAGGATGGGGGGGACGGGGGGGAGGGAGGGGGCGCTGGTTGCTTTCATCTCAACATCAGCATGGCCAACTTAAACATCTTATCCTTTTGTATTTGCAACTAGTTATGCCAGTAATGTGTTGGTAGGTGTGTGTGTTTGTCAAGTTGGTAGTTTGTGTACCCCCTCCCACAGGCTGACGGAGGAGAGCCAGGGTGTCCCAGAGATCAGGCTGGTGGCCCCGAGCTTGGAGCGGGGACTTGACTATGGCAGGTAAATGTCTGTACCTCAGTGGCTGGATCCATCTCTGTGCTCTCTTTGTTCCTGTCTCTTGTTCTTGGTAACATCCGTGGACCTTCTGACCCGGCCTCGGTCGAAAACCAAAATAACGTCTGTTTGCCGTATCATATTTATTTAACTGACCATAACTGTCTTCTGGCTGCTTCTCTTGCTCATCAGAACATACTTCCTCTGGACCACTCAATAAGGCACACTTCTTATCACTACCACCACTGACTAATCACCCATTCCTCTATGCACCCTCTAGTCATAACAATTTCTCTTTACTATTCCATTGGCCAATTAGGTCTAAGTTTCTTCTTTTTGAACACAATTGCAGTAGCCCCGTGGCTTCTTTGGTGCCGACTGACAGCTCACAGCTCACACTGACGGCTTTGAAAAGTTGCTGGGCCAAATTATGTATCACTACGCCAAACCATTTGATCTGCAAAAACATGTGTTTAGCAGCTGTCACTTCTGACAGTCAAAATTCAGGTATATACCTAAATGTTGACTGTCAGAAGTGAGCTGTGAGCTGTCAGTCAGCACCAAAGAAGTCATGAGGCTACTGTAAATCTATGATACTTTATTTTAAAATTTAGTAGGGCAATACAATGCTGTGCTGTTATTTGAGTCTACAATAGTGCCACTTATTTGTGATTATGTAGCTGCTAACTCTTTACTTTTTCCGCTAATGACTGAATGATTATCATTCATATATGACTGTGGCATGTTTTAGTATTCTTATTAATGTTTGTTTGCTATTCCTGAAACTTTGGGCATGCTATAAGCTAATTGTTAGATCACAGTATTGACAAGTATTTATGTGAGCTACCGGTGGTGCATGTCATTCAAAACTATGATTTATCTCTTTGTTGTATTTATTTGGGTCTTTTAAACCAATAATAAATGATGGACCTTGAAATAATACCTACAAACAGTATCTTCAAGAAGCTGCCGGTCTTGGATCACTTGTTATAACATGGGTATCTGACCTCTGTAACCTCCATCGGCTGTGAACACTTGTGCCCTCTAGCGGTGTCCTCGCGGACGAGTCGGACTCGGACTCGCAACACGAGCTGAGCGCCGCGGACCAGCCGCCGATAGTGCAACTGTGTATCGCCATCTACTACTCGCTGATGTCGCATTCAGAGCTCATTTGCTACTTTATGGTGTTCCTGCACCAGATCAAGTCGGCCACAATCCTCTCGCTGCCATTGCCCCTTATGGTATTCCTGTGGGGTACACTCACCGTGCCGAGACCCACCAAGACCTTCTGGGTCACACTCATCGCTTACACTGAGGTACCGTTGATCACTTCATACTGCTCTTGTATATCTTACTAGTGCTCCTGCTACCTCCGTGATCACTTCATACTGCTCTTGTACATCTCACTAGTGCTCCTGCTACCTCCTTGATCTCTTCATACTGCTCCTGGTTATCTTACTAGTGCTCCTGCTACCTCCTTGATCACTTCATACTGCTCTTGTACATCTCACTAGTGCTCCTGCTACCTCCTTGATCTCATGCTCCCTTGGTTTCACAAACTGTATAGAACTCTTGTGTTGCTGTTTCCAGACAATTGTGGTAGTGAAATGTTTATTCCAATTCGACCTTATTCCGTGGAACATTCGGCCAATACTAGACAACCAGCCGTTCTTTCCTCCCCGCATCATTGGCATCGAGCAGAAGCCCAATTATGCCACGTATGACCTCGCGCTGCTCCTGATAATATTCTTCCACAGGTCAGTGCTTCCAAAAACCTAGTTTGAACACCGTTTAGATTATTACTGTCCCAGGATACTATCCAGGTAAAGCAATCTCTGTCAACCCACCTTTAGGTAAACTATAGTTTCCTTCTTTAGATATATGCAAATATAAATAATGTTTCAGACAAAGACAACCATTCTACACATAGATCCCTCTAGAATTGGGATAATAAGGTCCGCGTTGTACAAAGCAGCCATCTTAGTCTCGGCTTGATGGGAGGTCTGCTGGTAATATGACAAGTCCAGTCCCTGTTGCTGATGACCCTCTTGTTCTCAGGGTCATGCTCAAGTCTATGGGGCTGTGGAAGTCTAGCTACGAAGACCCCATCAGGTTCCCCAAGAAAGAGGAGATGTTTGCCCTGGACAGCTCGGGGTCTGACGAGCAACAGACGAAGGCCGGAGAGGAGTTCTCTGACCTGCAGCCCAGCAAGCTCTGTGAGTCTCTCCCTCCCATCCCTAACGAGTCAATCTCCTCTGCTTTCTGTCACCCTGAAGAGTCACTTTCCTCTTCTCTCCGTCACCCCGAAGAGTCACTTTCCTCTGCTCTCCGTCACCCCGAAGAGTCACTTTCCTCTGCTCTCCGTCACCCCGAAGTAGTCACTTTCCTCTGCTCTCCGTCACCCTGAAGAGTCACTTTCCTCTGCTCTCCGTCACCTCGAAGAGTCACTTACCTCTGCTCTCCGTCACCCTGAAGAGGCCCCATAATACGTACAGTGGTGTGGTTACAGTAGAGTTGAAGGAACATGACATTGTTGTTTTGTTGTCAGGTCTCCGCAGAGGCTCGGCTGGCAGCAAGAGCTCAAGTGTGAGGCAGGTTGTGACTCAAGGGGGTCGTCGACTCAGTGCCATCAGGAGCGTAGAGGACCTGGAGGGGGAGACCTCCACTGACCTTCCAACCACTCAGCTGGTCGTGGTGGAAACTGAGCGAGAGAGTGCTCTGGTTCACTTCCCGGCCATCATCAAGCTGGCGTGAGTGTCTCACTTTAGGGCGCGGAACAAGCGTGAGTGTCTCACTAGAGGGCGCGGAGCTGGCGTGAGTGTCTCACTAGAGAGAGCGGAGCTGGCGTGAGTGTCTCACTATAGGGCGCGGAGCTGGCGTGAGTGTCTCACTAGAGAGCGCGGAGCTGGCGCGAGTGTCTCACTAGAGGGCGCGGAGCTGGCGCGAGTGTCTCACTAGAGGGCGCGGAGCTGGCACGAGTGTCTCACTATAGGGCGCGGAGCTGGCGTGATTGTCTCACTAGAGAGAGCGGAGCTGGCGTGAGTGTCTCACTATAGGGCGCGGAGCTGGCGTAAGTGTCTCACTAGAGGGCGCGGAGCTGGCGCGAGTGTCTCACTATAGGGCGCGGATCTGGCGTGAGTGTCTCACTAAAGGGCGCGGAGCTGGCGTGAGTGTCTCACTAGAGGGCGCGGAGCAGGCGCGAGTGTCTCACTAGAGGGCGCGGAGCTGGCGTGAGTGTCTCACTATAGGGTGCGGAGCTGGCGTGAGTGTCTCACTATAGGGTGCGGAGCTAGTGCAAGTGTCTCACTAGGGGGTGTGGAGCTTGCGCGAGTGTCTCACTATAGGGTGCGGAGCTAGTGCGAGTGTCTCATTAGAGGGCGTGGAGCTGGCGTGAGTGTCTCACTAGAGAGAGCGGAGCAGGCGCGAGTGTCTCACTAGAGGGTGCGGAGCTGGCGCGAGTGTCTCACTATAGGGTGCGGAGCTAGCGCGAGTGTCTCACTAGAGGGCGCGGAGCTGGCGTGAGTGTCTCACTAGAGGCTGCGGAGCTGGCGCGAGTGTCTCACTAGAGGCTGCGGAGCTGGCGCGAGTGTCTCACTAGATGGTGCGGAGCTGGCGCGAGTGTCTCACTAGAGGGTGCGGAGCTGGTGCGAGTGTCTCACTAGAGGGCGTGGAGCTGGCGCGAGTGTCTCACTATAGGGTGTGGAGCTAGTGCGAGTGTCTCACTAGAGGGCGTGGAGCTTGCGCGAGTGTCTCACTATAGGGTGCGGAGCTAGTGCGAGTGTCTCACTAGAGGGCGCGGAGCTGGCGCGAGTGTCTCACTATAGGGTGCGGAGCTAGTGCGAGTGTCTCACTATAGGGCGCGGAGCTAGCGCGAGTGTCTCACTATAGGGCGCGGAGCTGACGCGAGTGTCTCACTATAGGGTGCGGAGCTGGCGCGAGTGTCTCACTAGAGGCCAGTGATATTCCTGATTATCCCCCCTTACCTGGGGACCTCCCTAGCTTCCACCGCACATAAGCTTTGCGCTTTTCGCGACGTAAGCCAACACCGAGAGAACATAGTTCTGGGAAAAACCCCCATACACTATCCACCTGTGTACGGGAGTTGGAGGCCCTCCATGCAGTGGGTGTCACCACGAGGGGGAGGGTGGGGTTTGGCCGTAGAGACGACTCATACCAAGCAAGCCCGGTACTTCGTCCTCCCTCCGTTGCCCAGCGGGACCACGAGGAGTACCCACCCCGGTGTTCGAACCGCCTCCCATTCTTGTTGGCCCAGACGCCAGTCGCCCTAGGGGTACCAGCGCCGGGCCTCGCACCTTCCTTCGCCGCTCCGTTCTTTCTCCTTCATACCAGGCCCAAGCACATCGATCCCCGGTGAGGGACCTGTGTCGGGCTGTCCTCCTTCGTCCTCCTCCTCACTCCCTTCTCCTCTCTTGTTCCTTCCTTCTCCCTATCTCATAAGCCATCCTTTTGAGTGCTTCGAATACATCCCTCCTCGCTACCAAACTCCGTCTCTCCCACGCCATACCTCTGGCTGCCAAGGTCGTGAAGGTTTTCATCCTTAACTCCCCGAACCTCGCGCATTCCGAAGTCGAGTGCCATGCATCTTCCTCTACCAAACAAGTTTGGCAGTTTCCATCCTCCCTGAGAGAAAAGTATCTGAGTTTCTTACAGAAGTCTCCGTGTCCACTTAGCACTTGGGTGGTGTAGTGATCAAGCCGTATCCACTTCATCCGCATCCTTTCCCTTCCATCGGGAAAGTACCCATACGTTTCTCTGCCCTTGATGGAGGCATCCCACCTTGCCTGCCATTCTCTCATCACTTTCTCCCTCCTCTCCGCTTTACTCACGTTTCTCACGTTTCTCCTCACTTCTGCCCCCTTGTCCGCTCTCAGCCTTATTATCTCCTTTATAAGGAGGTCCACTGGTAGCACTCCTACCAGGACCGGTATCACAGGATGCTGTATGCCCTGGCTACTACCAGTAGTAGCTTTCTCTGCGTCCTCATTATTAACTTTCTATTCACTCCTCTGCTTACTCCATCACCCCAACACTCACATCCGTATGTCATCACAGCCTCTGCAATACCTCTGTACATCCTCTTTAGGGCCTCACAACTGAACCTCTTGTTCGCCTGCACCACCCTGGTCAGTTTCATGAAGACCTTTTTCACCCTGTCGCATGTCTCCGCTACATGGCTTCCAAATCTCATATACTCATCGATCCATACTCCCAGGTACTTCACCCTTTCCACATAACTCACCGGTCTGCCATTCATCCATAGGCTGGGCTTCCTCAGCAGCCTACCCTTCAGTAACATCATTACGGTTTTCTCTCTCTAGAAAACCAGCTTTACGCTTCTCCCCCATTCCAGTACTCGTTCCATTGCCCTTGCCGCTCTCCCCTCTAATTCCGCTCTATTCCTTGCCCTCACCAGCATTAGCGCATCATCCGCATACGCGGTCATGCTCACACCTTGCCCGAAGTCCCGCGCCAGAAACCCGTTGAAGACCACGTTCCACAGCAGTGGCCCCAGCACCGACCCCTGAGGGCATCCTTTGGTTGTTGTCTTCTCCTTTGCCACTCTTTCGATTTCCAGTTTCACCCTCCTGTTGTTGAAGTAGTCCCCAACGAGTCTCCACAGGTTATTCGGGCATTCCACTTCCCTCAGCACATCTAAGATTTTCAGCCACCAGGCATTATCGAATGCCCCGGAGATGTCCAAGAAAACCCCGAGGACATACTTCTCATCCGATTCCACCACTTCTCTCTTCATCCTCAGTATGGCATCTACCGTGCCCATACCCTTCCTGAAGCCGTATTGCCTTTCGTTAAAGAAGCCTATGCCACTGAGAAAGCCATTCAGCCTTTCTGCTATCAGCCTTTCCGCCACTTTCCCTAGCACCGGTAGCAGTGTTACCGGCCTATACGACTTCAGTTTGCTCGGGTTCTTGTCTTCACCTTTCAGGAATACTTTTAGAGTACCCTTTTTCCACCTGTCAGGAAACCTTCCCGTCCTCAGCATCTCATTCATGACGTCCACTATTGCTACCTTTCACTCCTCATACCCTCTTTTCAGCATCTCAGCTTTTATCCCATCCGGGCCAGGTGCTTTCCGATTTCTCATTTTCCGCACTGCCCTTTTCACCTCAATCTCCGAAAAGGGCTGCATGTTCACCCCGTTACTGGGCATGACAGAGTTGGCCCTGATGTCTTCGTGTGCCTGCGTCTCACCCATCCGGTTTTCATCTGGCAGCAGCCCATTCAACATGAGTTCTACCGTCTCATCCACCCTAGTGGTGAAGCCACCATCTGCTCTCTCCAGGCCACTAAGCATCAGGTTCAACTTGTTCCCACCCAGCACGATCCTGTACACTTTCCCCCACGGGTCATCCGTCTCAGCTTCAATCAGCCTTTCCCATGCCAGCCTCTTTTCTCTCCTCACCCTCCTCGTGTACTCATTCCGGGCCTCTACGTACTCTCTCCGCCATCTCTCTATCTCTTGGGGGTCAGCTCCCTCATTCCTCCGCCTTTTCCACAGCCTCAGCCTTCTGTTCTTTGCACCTTTGAGTCTGGTTAACTCCCTATTCCACCAGCTCTTTACTCTCCGTTTATCCATTCTCTGGATGCTCCCCCTGCATGCCGCTATTATACTCTGTTCTATCTCTCTGGCTTTCTCCTCAGCTCCGTCTATTCCTCTGATCCTTCCCATATCCTCCGCCACAAGAGCCGCACAGCATCTTTCCCAGTCGGCATTCTTTATATCATACCGCAGCTCTTGAGCTGCCTCTCTCCTTTCCTCTCTCCTCTCATTCGTTTCAACCCTGAACACAATCAGCTTCTGGTCCGATTCCACCTCGCCGCCGATTACTCTCCATCCTGCCGCCTGAACATTCCTTGAGGCCAGCGTTATATCAAGGTTCGCCCTTGCGCCTCTCGCACTTTCAAAAGTTGTTTCCTCACCATCCGTGTTTACCACAGTTAAATCATTGGCGAGGATGAAATCTTCCACTATCTCTCCGTCCTCGTCGAGCATCTGGTCGTACCACAACATCGATCTTGCATTTGCGTCCGCCCCGATTACCAGTCTCTCGTTTACCAGACTTCTTACCAATAGTTCCAGTCTGCCCACATGGTCTTCCACATTCTCATTGTATTTAAAATAGCAGGACGCAAATACAAGGTCCACTTGGGTCCCCACTCGAACCACCACCCTTTTGTTGTCCGACCAGTTGCTCAGCTTTATAGCCGATATGCTCTCCTTCAGTATTACTACTGCTGCCCACGTTTTTCTTCGTCTTTCCTTTCATAGAAAACCCTGCCACCGGGAAATCTCACAGTTCCTCCAATACTGTACGGCTCCTGTATCAGCAGGATATCCAGATCTCTTGCCTTTGCCACTCCCTCCAGTTCCGCCATTGCCACTCTCGATCTCCCCACATTCACCTGCCCGAACCTATACACCATAATCTATTTTTCTCATCGCTGTTCTCAGCGCATTCTCGTAAAGCGGACACTTCCTGTCCTCCACCCCGTGTCCGTCCTTTCTGCCAGCTCTCATGCAGTTCGCACATCTCACCTTTACTTCTTTGCATCTCGTAACATCATGTTTGCCACCAAATCGCCTGCATGAGATGTCTCTGCCACAGCTCCACCCCATGTGGCCATAACCCTGGCACTTGAAACACCTGACTACCTCGGAGTAATCCTTCACCCGGCAGCATAGCCATCCAATGTATGCTCTCCTGGTTTTCATCAGGTGATTCCTCACCCTCGGGCTGACCTCTATCACCCAGTGGCATTTATCCTCTCCACTTTTGCTTTTCACTTTCTCTGGCCAGCTTGAACTCATCCCTAAACTCATCAATGCTTATGCCGGCACCTTCCATGTTTAGGTGGTGTATTTCTCCGATCACTGCTTCTTTGGTTCCCTCCATGGTTACATTGTACACCATGATTCTCACTAGAGGACTCGGAGCTAGCGCGAGTGTCTTGCTATAGGGCGCGGAGCTAGCACGAGTGTCTCACTAGAAGGCGCGGAGCTAGCGCGAGTGTCTCGCTAGAGGGCGCGGAGCTAGCGCGAGTGTCTCGCTAAAGGGCGCGAGTGTCTCGCTATAGGGCGCGGAGCTAGCGCGAGTGTCTCACTAGAGGGCGCGAGTGTCTCGCTAAAGGGCGCGGAGCGTCTCGCTAAAGGGCGCGGAGCTAGCGCGAGTGTCTCGCTATAGGGCGCGGAGCTGGCGCGAGTGTCTCACTAAAAGGCGCGGAGCTAGCGCGAGTGTCTCACTAGAAGGCGCGGAGCTAGCGCGAGTGTCTCACTAGACGGCGCGGAGCTAGCGCGAGTTTCTCGCCAAAGGGCGCGGAGCTAGCGCGAGTTTCTCGCCAGAGGGCGCGGAGCTAGCGCGAGTGTCTCGCCAGAGGGCGCGGAGCTAGCGCTAGTGTCTCGCTAGAGGGTGCGGAGCTAGCGCGAGTGTCTTCCTAGTGATCACAATCTCTGCAGCGCTTGACTTACCTGTGATGTCTCAGTGTCTGACTTGTAACCTAGTTGAACACAGTGATCTCCCTTACTGCACATGGGTACCAAATTGTGGCCTGTATTTCAGAACTGTGCGATATTTCGACTCCATCAGGAAGTTCTTCGAGAACCTGATGGTTCCTAGTTCCCGAGTCACCGCTGACGTCTATACTTACATGTTTCTCTGCGACTTTTTCAACTTCCTGGTCGTTGTGGTCGGGATAGAATCCTTTGGGGTGAGTCCTTGCCCTTTTCAAAACTATGACGACCCCTTCGCCAAATACACGTTCACATTTAAAATGCTCTCTCCACTCATGCAAAAATATCTGATGTTTCCTAACATTTACATTATATTAATCTAAATCTTCTTAAGTACATATTAATTTGTTCTTTGAGGTCTTGTCATCAAAACAAATCTATTTTTTTCTTAAATATAATGCTTCAAATATTAATAATCATTCGAAAAAAATTTAACTCATCTAAAAAATAGAGAAATATGAGAAGTGAATAGTTTGCCTGGTTTTTCCCAATTTGTTAAATTATTTTCAAACAATCACTTTCAGGTGGTTTATTTCTGCTCTTATTTTATGTGTGTTTCGATACTCACCTGATGTTATACGCAGATGTGTTAAGGATGAGGAAAGCTGCATTCAAAGGAGGTGTACCCACATTGGCCTTGAGGGCGAGTGAAAAGCGACCCTCAGCTCACCTGACCGAGATTTGAACCCTAGCTCCCTGTCGTTTATAGTCCAGTCTATTGTGAGAATTCTGCCGATGCTGATTCTCCATAGTCTTATTTAGCTGTGCTACGGTGGTTACAGACCCAGCAAGGGGACGGAGGGGTGACGGCGTATCTCGAGGAGAATAAGGTGCCTATACCCTTCCTGCTGATGCTGATTCTCCAGTTTGCTCTGATCGTGATAGACAGAGCTCTCTACCTCCGCAAACACATCCTGGGGAAGATCGTGTTCCAGTTCCTGCTGGTAGTCGGGATACACATCTGGATGTTCTTCATCCTGCCGGGGATAACAGAGAGGTAACAGAGTCTTGGGATAACAGAGAGAAAAGAGTTTCGGGTGACGTATCTCCCGTGTAGCAAGTCCTTTTAAGTCATTACACAGCAAATTAAACCTCTCCAATCATCCACAAACACTTGGAGATATTTGTTTAACATCAAGGCTTGATAACCGTCTGTTTCAAGGTGAAAAGGACAAAATTCCATGTTTTAGAACTTTACCAAGCTCACTATAAAAGTTTTGAAATTAGCTTATTAATAAATATACATCCTTTGCAATAAATTCAACATTTTATATGAAAGGGCTGAAGTTATTTTTGTTAACAAAAACTGTCAATTTACCATATCTGAAATGTAGACATAAAGATAATTATCCTAACTTAAGGTATAAGTAATTGTTTTTGTGTGGTAACACTGTTTTTCTTTTAAAATCAAATAATAATCTCCAGCTTTTTGTTTTTTGTATTGCTGTTGGAATTAATGTGCTGTGAAATTATATCAAATTCAATCTACATCTGTATAGACTCTAGCTGCTCTTGTCTGTGTATGCAGGCAGTTCAACGCAGCCCTCCCACCTCAGATGTGGTACATGGTGAAGAGCTTCTATCTTCTGCTTTCCGCCTATCAAATCCGCTGCGGATACCCCACGAGGATCTTGGGGAACGTCCTCTGCAAGCGATACAACATCCTCAACTACGTGCTCTTCAAAGGGTGAGTCACTTCCACAGTTGGTGGGATTTCTCTGGACACACGATATCTGTTATGGTTCAATGCTCTACAGACTGAGCTCCCCTTGTTCTGGTCATTCTCTCTGTGTAGCCGTGGTAATAGTTCCACCCTATCAGTTCAAACCTCTATCTCGAGGTCTCAGATGGGTTAGAAACTATCGTACACAGTTACTAAGTCTCCGGGTGTGTCTGTTAAGTTACCTTCTGGTGCCGTTCCTGTTTGAGCTGCGCACCATCATGGACTGGGTGTGGACCAACACCACGATGACGCTAATGGACTGGCTCAAGATGGAGGACATCTTCAACAACATCTTTCAGCACAAGTGTGCGCGGCGGATGGAGTCCGAGTACCCGCAGCCTCGCGGGGAGCGCAAGAACCCCACCGTCAAGTACCTCATGGGTGGTGGGGCCCTTGTCGTGATCATTGGCATCCTTTGGTTCCCTCTCGTGTTGTTCGCGCTGGGGAATACTGTCGGCAAACCCAACCTGCCATATGACGTGACGCTGTCGCTCAGAATAGGGCCCTACCAGCCAGTGTACACCATGTCTGCTCAGAACAACTCCATATACAGGTAACAACATCAACAACATTGTAGTATTTTCACATTAACACCCTTTTACAAACATACAAACACATTTTCTTTCTGTCAGCAATGATAAAATGTTGCTATATTATAGATGTGTTGTTGAAGTGTAGGATAAAAGGAGTACCCACTCCTTGATGTCCCCGCAGGATGGCTAGAACAGTTCGGCCAGTTTACGAATGACCCCCCCCAGGTGTCTTCTTGGCCGGAGAAGTAGATTTGCCCGCTCCAGAGGTTGGACTTGTGGGTCCTTATCACTTGTATAGGGGAGTGGGGAGGGGGAATGGGTTGGAGGCTATTACTANAGGGTGATCCTGGGAGGAGGGAAAGGGGAGTAAGGTTTCTTAGGGTAGGAGAAGGGATAAAGGTGGCCGGGGAAAGACGCCTGGGAGTCCGGCCAGGGCCTGCAAAGGAGGTAGTGAAATACCCACAGTGATGGTTAGCAGCGGTTTCAGGTTTGGGGGGTACTCCGGAATGGCCCTTCTTCCTCTGCCCGGAACGTTTGGTGTAACCCATTGGGTGCTGGGAGGATTGGTGGAGCGAGGGTGAAGGGGAGGAGTGGGGGAAAGGTGGAATAGGAGGTCCAGTCGTGGATCCAAAAGATAAACATACTGGTGTGGGATGTTTCCAGCAAAGAGCCGAGGCAACAACTGATCCTTGAGCCGCTCTTTTTCCTTCGATCACTTTGGGGGGTCTCGGCCCTAGCAGGCAGCAAGGCTAGAGAGAGAGAGAGAGAGTTGGCGACTGGCCACTAAGGGGGGGGAGAGGACCAGACCTACAAGGCTGTTCTGCCTTACAAAGGGGGTTGGAGGGTGTTCGTGGGTGTGAAGAGAGCGTCCAACTTGAGGCGTGCAAGAAGGCTGTGATACAGAGATATCACAATACTTGTGTTTCTCAACGCCAATTCTTAAGTTCAACCTTGATTTTCCGATGCTTGGCTTTGCTTCTTGAACATTTCCTATTTCACTATTTTTCCAAGCATCCAACCTCACATAAAAACATTCTTATTAAACTTCATATCACAGGAAAAAAAAAGGAAAAAAAGCTCACACATGTAAACGATAATTTAAAAAAAAAATCATGTTTAATTTTAACAAAGAAAAATATCCGTTTTACCATATATTCAAACATGTTATATATAATTAATAAAATCATCAGCAATTCCAATATTAAGTTTGTATTTTACCTACAAATAAAGCCTCACTGAATGGAACATTTATAAATAGTTTTAAAAAAAAAGGTATAATAAACAATTTGTCAAAAAACAAGCATATTAAATTAAGAAAACGGTGTTGTCAACTGAACCAGAATATACAGCAAATAACAGCAACTAAACTAATATGAGAGATAATTGATTACTACTCATTCTGACTTTTCGTAATATTGAAAATGAGTCTCTATTCTTTGGGTACCAGTTAAGAATATAGGGTATCAAGTTATTGAAGAATAAAGTTTTACATTCCTAATTTTTTTAATACAATTATTATTGATATATTTCAAAAATGTCACTTAAAGATCACATGAATATGTGAAAATACATCTAATATTATTATTATTATTATTAGCACCGCGTCTTACTACCCGTTCGGGTTATACGCACTTACGCTAATGTGTAATGGTAGGGTGATTGTGAGATGAAATGGAGGACCTACAGTTTAACGTGGAATCCGAACCACGGTGGAGGCCTGGCATTCCCCACATTCACAAGATGTCTTGTCAGAGATGAAGGAAGGGTTTGGTAATCAGATAAATCTGTGCCGGGACCGAGGATTGAACCCCGGCCACCAGCATAGAAGTCTGACACCTTACCCCTAGACCGCCAGGTCACCCTAGATCTAATAGCTTTTTTTTATGCCCTCTTTCTATGAAAATTGGACTCTAGATTTACTTCGGACTCAACTTTTTAACTAGGGCCTTTCATAATTTAAACCATCAAGGTAGCGCCGTCTGACCGGGAACTTGGAAAGGGTGGTGTGTGGTTTTGCAAGAGTTGTTCGTCTCCAGGTTGAGTGATCAGCAGTGGACAAAGATGGCCAACGCGTACAAGTCGGACCGCGTGGCTCAGACATTCCTCTCTGGATACGACAGCGAAGATGTCGGGGTGGTAGCTCTGGGAGGCAACTCTACCTCCGTGTGGGGGATATCTCCGCCCGACATGGACAGGCTCATTCTGGAGGTTGCTTCAGGTGCGTACCTTGTGCTGAGTAGATGTCAATCACACATTTGGAACCTCCGGAGGAATCTCTTGGGGGGAGAGGTATTTTCTCCCCAGTCTTACTAGGCAAGAAGGTGGTTGCGTTGTAACAATTAAAGGAATATAGTTTTTTGCGCACAATCACTTGTTTATTAATGTCTTATGTATTTATTATGTTTGTTGTTGTTGTTGTTGTTGTTGTTTAAAAGGTTGGTCATTTAATTTGTCGCCCAATATTTGCTGGATATGAGTTACAACCTCCAGGGAGTGTATCAGTAGTCCAGTAACACTGTGTCTGTCTGTCTGTCCAGCAAACCCCATCGTGTTCAAGCTGGCCTGGAAGGTGTCTAGGGCGAGCAACAACCCGGAGGTGTCGGGAGTGACCGAGGAGACCCGAGAGTGGGTGATGGAGGCGGTGGACTCGGCCGGTAACAGAAACCCCCAGAGAGAGGTGTTGGCCAACATGTTGGCTCGGGTCAACTCCTCGACCACCAAGGCCATCATAGTCCAGGAC
Organism: Timema shepardi; assembly: GCA_902151425.1. Classification (NCBI taxonomy): domain Eukaryota; kingdom Metazoa; phylum Arthropoda; class Insecta; order Phasmatodea; family Timematidae; genus Timema; species Timema shepardi. The sequence continues at coordinate 26,070 of CABFVX010002567.1, read as the reverse complement.
GTGTTGCCCAAGTTTGTCAAGGTGACAAACAGGAACACTGTGCCAGCGGTCAAACAACTGATGGGGGAGGACGGTGAGTGAAGATGATGGTCACAGCCATTAGATGAGTATAAACATAGCACAGAAATAATAACAATTCTAAGTTCATGATGGTTGTGGCAGGTGAGAACGAGGTGTCAGCGTATCGTAACCTGTCGATCCGGTTGTACCATGACAGTAAGGAGCTCTGGTGGGAGCTGAAGGAAGCTGGCTGTGACAATCCTGTGCCAAGTTTCCTAAAGACTCTGCCCTTCTTTAGCGGCTGCAAGCAATTGGTCATCTACACCTTCAACGAGAAGGCTTTCCCCGCCGGGCTGAGTATCATCTCAGGAGGAGGGTGAGTCTGACAAGGGACAGGGAGGAGGGCGATGTCTGACAAGGGACAGGGAGGAGGGCGAGTCTGACAAGGGACAGGGAGGAGGGCGAGTCTGACAAGGAACTGGGAGGAGGGTGCGTCTGACAAGGGACAGGGATGAGGGTGCGTCTGACAAGGGACAGGGAGGAGGGCGAGTCTGACAAGGGACAGGGAGGAGGGTGCGTCTGACAAGGGACAGGGAGGAGGGTGCGTCTGACAAGGGACAGGGAGGAGGGCGAGTCTGACAGGGGACAGGGAGGAGGGTGAGTCTGACAAGGGACAGGGAGGAGGGCGAGTCTGACAAGGGACAGGGAGGAGGGCGAGTCTGACAAGGGACAGGGAGGAGGGTGCGTCTGACAAGGGACAGGGAGGAGGGTGCGTCTGACAAGGGACAGGGAGGAGGGCGAGTCTGACAGGGGACAGGGAGGAGGGTGAGTCTGACAAGGGAAGAGGAGGAGGGTGCGTCTGACAAGGGACAGGGAGGAGGGCGAGTCTGACAAGAGACAGGGAGGAGGGCGAGCCTGACAAGAGACAGGGAGGAGGACGAGTCTGACAAGGGACAGGGAGGAGGGTGAGTCTGACAAGGGACAGGGAGGAGGGCGAGTCTGACAAGAGACAGGGAGGAGGGCGAGTCTGACAAGAGACAGGGAGGAGGGCGAGCAGTTCTAAGCAGCGTAATTAAATGACTACATGTATGTTGGTGCAAGGGTTAGTTTGCTGAATACAAACCAAGAACTTTAAAATGTAAATTTGTCAACCATGGCACTGTTTAGAGTCTGCTAGAATCATCTCGTATAATGTACAGTCATATTAAGTGCCTGAAACACACATGTGGTTAATTAAGAGGTGATGTTTTATAAAGTGTTGTTTTGTTCCATGTAGAATTATCGCTCTGTACACTGGAATTGTGCTTCTGGTATGGAAAGCCTCTAAAGGTATCACGACTGGAATGTCATTTAGAATCATGTACGAGGATTTGCCGTACGTCGACAGAATACTTCAGGTAAATGTCACCAGATGTCAACACTTGTCAGGCTAGAGATGACTTGAGCACACATTTTCCCGAGGATGTTTTCTTTTGTGAAAGTTCGGCATCCCCAATTACGCTGCGGTGGGGTTTCTGGTGGATGTTATTCTATCACAATCATAAGTTGCACAATTAAAGGTATTTGAGTCATATTAGTCTACTTGTCCCTAGAAAATTGTTAAAGCCTTGTTTGTCAAAGTGTACGAGCAAAATTATTTAAACTGTTTGCACTGACATACCCCAGGGAAAGTATTTAAATCGTGTTTGCTGACATACCCCTGGCAAAGTAGTATTCTGACCGTGTTTGCCGAAATACCCCAAGTTTAGTTTCCTGGCCTGTCCTTCAGAAAGTGTGTGAGTCATCTTTAGCAAGGTGGTACTACTTGCTAACTGTGTCACTGTATTGTTTCTGTTAGTATCATCGGGCTGTACACCACGCTGGTTCTAATTGCCAGCAATGTTATCCGCGGTAACTTCACTGGGATATGCAACACCATCATGTTTGATGACATGCCAAATGTGGATCGTATCCTGCAGGTATGCGACCGCTCCTCGGGCGAGTTGCCCCGTGGCTTTGCCCCCCTACCCCCCTCATCCGTTCTCACACTCCTCTCACCGTTTAGTTTCATTTGGAATAATTTACCCTAATTGACACTTTTGTTTACATCCGCTAATTGTCTTAACGTTTTCTAAAAAAAACCATTTTTCTTCTATTGCTTCCTAACTTGTCAAAAAGCTCCTCAAAACAGTTTTTAAACTCAGAGATATGGTTTAAATATTATTTTTCCATTCAATTTAGTTTACATTCACTTTAATTTTCTATTTTATAAGGTTTTTTTTTTCTGTAGCCATACATACTTTTTAAAATTTTCGTTTTTAGCATATATGTTTACATTTTTGCTATTTCTTTTAATTTATCCATCTCTAAATTATTTTCCCCAAATATAAGACCCTGCTTAATATATTTGCCTATTCTCTGTTAGTGGAAGCTTCTCTAGACGAGTTTTTTAGTGTAATGTCCCTGATATCCAAGTTATAGAACACTTGATTCATCAAACATGGCCGCTTCATTCACTTATGTTTGTACATACTCCCCTTCTGGCTGAATTAATATTTTTTTGACAAGTCATCGTTGTGTACATACACTAAATGTGGTTGTAATTTATTCCATTTTCTAACAATCTGGGTTTTCTTGGTTCCCTCGCTCTTCCGTCAACCATCTTCGCTTCGTCGCCTTATTGTTGCCTGGTTTAACTCTATTAACTCAAAGAATACATAATTACTAAACCAGAAACTATGCTCTTAACCCAGTCGAAATAACTCGGTAGAAAGATTCACAAACTGGTTATTCATATAGACTGCGTCACTTTTGTTATTTAGTTTTATATTCAATTCGAAGCGAAACAAAATTGAATATATTAAATATCATCTAAGCCAAATTTAAGTTTTAATATTTTTTGTCAATTGTTTTGTACTGGAAAAATTTTTATATTGTATAATGCATTAAAACCATTTAAGAAATATTATGTTTCACAATTCTGTGTAATATTTCTTTCTAATCTGATAAATATAACTCAATAAGGAAAACCTCTTTTCGCTTTATGAGGAAATTGTATTATATTTGGAAGAAGGTACAGGAAAGGTGGATAGAAACATATAAAAGGGGGACCAACACAATATGACCTTTACAATGAAAAGAAGAACACAGTTCACACTTTACACTGCTGCCAATGGACAAAGAGGTAATGGATGTCTCTTAAAGAAAATTGATCGTCACCGCCCAATCCCCCGACCTAGGTTTCATTCTATCGGAACTCATCAGGGAGGAGTGTGAAACGCGCAACACAACTTCCTAAAAGAGAAAACCAAAAATCACAAAAGAGGAGAAAAAGGAAAAAGGTAAAGAAAGATAGAACACATAGATAGGAACATGTAAAAAGTATAAACAAAAAGGACAAACACAGGAAAAGGACATGGATGTTATACCTTTTATTTGTTCCTATCTATGTGTTCTATTATTCTTTACCTTTTTCCTTTTTTTCTCCTCTTTTGTGTTTTTTGGTTTTCTCTTTTAGGAAGTTGCGTTGCGCGTTTCACACTCCTCTCTGATGAGTTCCGATAGAATGAAACCTGGGTCGGGGGATTGGGCGGTGACGATCAATTTTCTTTAAGAGACATACATTACCTCTTTGTCCATTGGCGCAAGTGTAGTGTGTGAACTGTGTTCTTTTCATTGTAAAGGCCATATTGTGTTCGTTCCTTTTATATGTTTCTATCTGCCTTTCCTGTACCTTCTTCCAAATAAAATCTGATAAATAAAGTTACTATCAAAATATTTAGTTCATATTTTTCATATAAATATTAAAAATGAAAACTATAAACATTGATTTGTAATGCACACAACAGTTCATAACAGCGGTAATTGAACATAAGTTGAGTATTTCAGCTGAAAATATTTTTATTAGTCCCTTCGGTGGGTGCCATTTGGGTGTACTCTCTATAAATTAAACCTTCCTCATCCCTAGCACATAAGCATACAACCTGAACAGTTAGTGGGACTCGGTGAAAAGAAAAAACAATTTCCTTAAATTTAGTTTTGATGATAGTCACCGATTAAACCAATATAATCTCCCAAAACAAATATACCCATAGCACCGCGTCTTACAACCCGTTCGGATTATATGATTATGTACTAATTACTCTAATGGGCTAGGAATTAGGAAGATTATATTAAAGTAAATGTACCCACATTTGCGTAAAGGGAGAGTGGAAAAGCATTTTGGGGAAAAAAATCTCCGCACACCCAACCAAGAATCGAACCTCGATCTCCCATACATTGGCATTCTAGCCTATTACAAGAGTAGCGCATTAGACCACGTGGCCACTGAAGTGGGTAATATTTAGATAATTAATCAAATCAACCAGATGTTTAATCTCGTTTTGTTCGAAGCATGTCCATTTTATAAAAAGTTGAACAACTCCAAACTCCCATATTATTTGTCATTTCTTGATATCTCGACACAACAGCAACTCGTCTTCGCCGAACAGAACAATCCACTTTGTGTACATATTTTACAGAGCTAGTATTGGTTGTTGTGGTCGGTAAGTATTGTTACTATGTACAGTATTGTTATTACAGCATGTTTTATTGTTGTCATTCAACTCTCATGTTTAAATGTTCTAATCTGTAAATGTACAAATAGTGTTTTACTGTGAGGGAATTTTCTCTTTAAACTAGAACCTACAACAACAAAAATAGTAGAGCGGTAAGAAAATGCAACATTTTTATGATTGCAGAATATCGTTGCTAAAACTATGATTGAATTTTTAATCAAAACAAAACTAACTTTTGCTATTATTGTTCACTAACATGTGGTGTGGCATGTGTGGCTCTCATTAGGAGTAGCTTGTGTGACATGTGTAGCTCTCATTAAGGTGGGAGGGCAGGGGACGTGTGAAAATGCCAGTGTTTTCTTCACTTAGTGATATCAACAATTGTTGAATATCTGTCACAAGCATAGCGGCATTAGATGATAAACTTTTTAACTGAAGATATAAATTATTATTATTATTATTATTAGCACCGCGTCTTACTACCCGTTCGGGCTATACGCACTTACGAAAATGTGTAATGGTAGGGTGATTGTGAGATGAAATGGAGGACCTACAGTTTAACGTGGAATCCGAACCACGGTGGAGGCCTGGCATTCCCCACATTCACAAGATGTCTTGTCAGAGGTGAAGGAAGGGTTTGGTAATCAGATAAATCTGTGCCGGGACTGAGGATTGAACCCTGGACCCCCAGCACAGAAGTCTGACACCTTACCCCCTTAGACCACCAGGTCACCTAAGATATAAAGTTGTCATTAAATCCCAGGACACTCTTGACAGATATTCAAGAAATGTTGAGCTCATCATGTGAAGAAAGTTAAACTATATGTTTGTACCGGAGCAATAGTTTATTTATCTATTTTGGCCAAAAAAAATGTTAGATCATAAAAAGTGTAAAAACTATCATTTTCACACGTCCCTGACCATTCCACCTTAAGATTAGCTCGTGTGACATGTGTAGCTCTCGTGATACGGTACAAACTACAATATCTAGCGCTTAGTGCATGCTACAATTTTAACTTTCTTACTTGTACATTTATCGTGTAATAACAATTGTGGAAGTAAACTATAAATAACATGAAATTTGTTTGTCTCATTTCAGTCTGCTATCATAAAATAACATGGACATTGTTATAAATGCATACTTTATCTTAATACACTATTATATTAACATTAAGAAGAAACTAACTGGGAAACATTTGTAGTTTCTCTGAACATTATTTGTGTCTTACTGATATGTTTTACTTTTGTACAGATTTGTATTTTTGTTTTCACTGATCTACAATGATTGTATAGCACTAGATGTTCACATTTATTTCTTATTGAAATTTTTGCGATATTTCGTAGTATATTATTTTTACACGCTCTGCGTCTTACTACCCTTTCAGACTACCTGCATATTTACATTAGTGTTTAAGGGGACAGTAAGGTGAAAGTACCTGCATTAGTATAGAGTGTGTGGGAAACTACTAGAAAACCACTATCAGCACACAACCAAGATATTAACCCTGATCTCTAAGTCATCGTCGGTCCAGCCTGACACAAGAGTTGGCATGCGTCAACATGCTCCTAGTTAAATTGATTCGCAATATTTCTTAGACCCCGCATCGGTGGTCTCGCCGGTCTAACATGTCGCTCTTGTGTTGAAACAGGGTCAACGGAGACAATGAGGTCAGGGTGTACTGAGGGCAGGTTGTACTAAATGGTTTCCCCTTCACACCAATGCAGATGCGGTGACATTTCCTGTAAATGCTGGCTCCCTTATCCCTATTCAATAGCATAAGTAAAGTATATATACAACCCAAACGGGTAATAAGATGCAATGAGACATTAAAGTAGTTTAGCAAGAAAACATCAGTTACCTTATCTGGTGTGCATGCTTGTATATAAATGTATCAATGTAGGGGAACATCTAATTAATGTTGTTGCTATGCTCAGGCATAACATTCATATTTTTAGATGTTATTTGTTTTAATTATTTGTTGGAATGCTCTCGAAAGTAATATAGATATAATTATTGTAGGCTTCAACCATCTTGTTTTTGTTAGACCTGGTGACGGTTGTCTCGTAAGCAGGTTAGAGGGGTCCAAGTACAGTCAAGTGTTTGTGAAGGGTTGTCTTTAGACTCGAATGGAAGAAAGAGCAAGTTAAGGTCAATGTTTTTGTAGGGTTTATAATTAAAAAAAACTCTTTTGGCTAAAATAAAAATAGAATATAGCTTCCTTTGATAGATTTAGGCTACTGATTTTTTTAACGGGGTAATATCGAATTATTATAAAGAACCCTTATTATCTTAAGGCCCTTGGCCCCGTCGAGTGCAAGTCTAAAACCTATTTTAAGGGATGGGGGGTGGGAGGGTAAAAGGCGTGGCGTGGCTTCACAACCGTTCAAAGTATCCTTCCGCGCTAACAAGAACAGACGGATCAAGGAAAACGTAGATGGCGCTAGCTACCGGACAGGTCTGGTGGAAAAATAATGTTTGGAAATATTAGTTTTCCCGAGAACGAGTGAAATTTTTATAGTAATATTTTCAACACCTCTTCTAAGATAATGAATGTATCAATATTTATTGATAGTTACATTTTCTTGTTTCTTGTTATGAAGTCGGCAGTTTTCTATTGAAACAATATCAATTTCATTGGTATTTGATCACTGTTAAAATTATAGAGACGGTGTGTATACAAAAAATATAATTTAATCAACATGCTTCTATTCTTGAACAAACCGTTTTCGAAAAGAAAATTGCAAAACAATAAAAATTCTCTAAGATAAACGTTTGTTCCCAGGGCTCTACATTTCCACGCCAAATGAAAATGGACAATTTCCTTAATTAGAAAAGTTTATCATCAAAGTCCACCACGCTCTTGAGAGATATTCAACAACTGTTGATATTACAAATTGTAGAAAACTAAAAACATCTGCTGGCGCAATATTTTGGCCAAAAATCTTTTTCATTAGAAGAAAACTCTGAAATATCTACTTTAACACCCCTACAACCCCCCTCCAGGCGACACTCTAGAAAACACTTCTTCACTTGAAATTTTTTCTGAACAGTATTTTCAAGATGTTTGAAACCTCGGTGTAAAATACAATTATCAAACAAAAATGACATGGACCAAATTATTCACTAGATGTTAGGGATTGCTCAAATCATATATTTCTCAAATCTGGTTTTTAAATTTTCTTTCAAATAAAAATTAAAAGCTTTAAAAATATCATATTTTAGTTAAAGTGAAAATATTTAAAAATCAAACTAAAAAAAAGTGTGTTTAAGGCTCTGTACTGCCAACAAATGATATTTTACTTGTCATGTCTTATTACATCATACACAACAATAAAGAACACTTTTTATGTAAAATAGTAATAATAGTATTTATTTCAATAGCATAACTATGCCAACAATACACAGAGAGATAAATGAATAAACATATTGTTACATAAACAAGAACATACAAAACGAAACAACTAATGCTGTCAAACAAACTATATTAATTTATACTGATCATGAGAACTTAAACAATGGCTTCACTCATTTCTTGAATATATATTATTTAGTATCACTTTGAATGAGCCTAACCTCTTGGGCCAGAGGATTAAATTCCCTTAATCCCTTATCAAATACAGAATTTTATTGTGGACATCTTACTTTTATTGATAAGGTAGAAGTTATTCTTTTGTCTAGTATTATGTTCATGAATATCTGAATCTTGTTATGCTCTCAATTACACAAGTCTATTTAGTTTATTTTACCTACATACATACCTAATCAAACCATTACCTTATGGGGTATGCAAGAGACTGTGAATATAGCTCAAAAACAGCTTCGTACTTACTTAATCCATCCTCACTAACTTCCTCCACGCTTCCCTATCCTTGCATACTCCCTTCACTTCAACAACATCCATACAGAGAGTCATAAATGCTCTTTTATTATTAAAACTCTTAATGTTTCTCTTTTTCACACATTTGTCTACAACATTTAGCCATGTCTTGCATGGCCTACCCCTTTCTTTTGATCCACACTCTACCTTCATATATTTGCTTTGTCACTCGTTCCACACCCATTCTCTCAATATGCCCAACGTAAGACGCTTCTTTCACATAGACCTATTGGATTACCTTTCACACCATACTCCTTCATCCATTCATCACTGACTCTGTCCATACGAGTTTTTCCACATACATGTCTTAGATATCTCATTCCAGCCACATTAATCTTTCTCTTGTGTTTCTCCTGACAAACCCACGCTTCACAACCATAAAACAGTGTTAGCGCTAACACACTTTTATATACCACCATCTTTTCCTCTGTTGATAATACCTCATTCTTTGTAATAGTCCACAGACATCCAACTACTCTGAGATGCATTCACCCGTCTGTCTATTTCACCTTCCATCCTTCCACTTTTACAGAACATTCTGCCTATATACTCAAGATCATTCACATGTTCTTTCTTTTACCAGTTGTTTAAAAACGTTATATCAAGCTAACGTTATGTTGAGATATTTTACGAATCCCTCGAATACCATAGATTAGGGAAAACAAGGATTTTTGCTTCCCATCTCTACTACATATATAACTTATTTTCTTCCCACAATTAACAATAATTATGAAAATCTCGACAGTAAATCTTTCTGTAAAACTTTGGGCCTGTATAAAACGTTGTGTAGCGAGTGACAATCCAGTTCAAGGAAACAGACGGTTGTGAGGAGTTGTGGGTAGATCATGTTCGAGCGTGTAACTGTGATATGTTGTGTTGTGGGTAGATCATGTTCGAGTAAACAGGAAGTTGTGAGGAGTTGTGGGTAGATCATGTTCGAGCGTGTAACTGTGATATGTGGTGTTGTGGGTAGATCACGTTCGAGCGTGTAACTGTGATACGTTGTGTTATTCCTCCAGCTGTGTTTGGATATCTACCTGGTCCGGGAGAGCGGGGAGTTTGCTCTAGAGGAGGACCTGTTCGCCAAGTTGGTGTTCCTGTATCGCTCTCCGGAGACGCTCATCAAGTGGTCCAGACCTCCGGAGGAGGGGGAGGAGGAAGCTGAGGGAGAGCGGCCCGCCATCGCTCAGTAGACGTTCTCACGAGCGTCGGCCAGGACTGAAGTAGCTCGAAACACAAGTCATAAGATCCTTCTTTTGGATCAGAGCCACAAGGAAATTAACTGATGGTTGACAAGATCTGGTGTACTGGTAGTCCTTGTCGACAAGCTCTGGGGTACTGGTAGTCCTTGTCGACAAGCTCTGGTGTACTGGTAGTCCTTGTTGTAAAGGTAAAATGTTACTCTACTAACAAAGGCTGTCACACGTTCTCAAACAAACTACAAGATGGATAAAATAATAAAATGGTTTGTTTTTTTTACCGACAACTTAGTCTTCAGGTGGTATCAATGGTATGGCTTGGACTGAGAAGTTATTGAACAGCACATGGAGACTCAAACATGTATTTTAAAAGTAGGTTAATATATTATCTTTGGCTGCACTTAGCTGCAGGCAGCTGTTTTCACTCGACGTTGCTGAATTTTCATAGAGGTTTGGGGAGAAAACTTAGTGGCATTATTTATTTTAAGTGTGGCAACAATGACTCATTCCTAGGAGACACTCTTCTCGTCCGATAGACTGGAACATTCAACTGCAAATTGACATTTGTTACTTTGGTTGGAATATTCAAATGAATGTATTATTTCAACATTGTTTTTATAGTTAAATGATTTAAACAAAGATTTAGTAAAGCTGCATTTATAGAAAATATTATAATCCTGTGTGCAACAATCTCCATTACATTGACATTAGAGGTGTGCCAAGTGTCAACACATCGACTTGGCTTAGAAAAATATCAGCTCCAACATGGCTTTAAAAAATAATTCCTGTTTTCGCAATTACAAAGCTTAGCTAAGCTTAAAATACTCATTATATATTAAATTACTGCCATTCAGAACTTCTATATATACGTTAAAATTAATAATTACATCAAAGAATCTCAAGTATTCTAATTGAATGTTGTGATATTAACTTGATAAATCACATTACTGCAGTAAATAATTTTATATGTAATTTTAGTGCATAAAAGTATATAAATATACATAATAAAATATATTTTTCATATATTTGAATTGGTTTGCTTCAAATTAAAAATGGTGGACTTTGTGCACCTCTAATTGAACAATTTAAAATGTGATGTGTTTAATTTATTCTAAACAAACATTAAAAAAAGCCTCAATCCGAGGTACTTGAAACCCTTGCCTAAAATATTGTAATGTTGGCTTCTTTAACTTATTTCAGTGAGGGCAAGAGTTAGATATTTCTCAAAATCAGGCAATTTATTTGCTCACAAAATCCAAGTAACGACTTACAGCAAGTAGGCCATTTAACGAGCTTTGAGATTATCACTCATCGGTTACCCACCACTGTTTCTTCAACGAGGAGTGTTGATAACCAAAGTTAAAACCAACAAGTTGTAAATGTATTGTGTCGGTTAAGTTTGTCAGATATTTGTATTCAGTTGTTGGTAACTTATATAACACACAAACAAAATGGCTGCAATATTTGGGGTCTGGTTTTACTTTGTCCCTCAGTTTGATTGGATTTTATAATAATTAATGTGTGTTTAATGTGGTTTGTTTGACTAATCTTTATATTATGTTAATTTAATTTAAGTTTTTGTTAAAATTCACATATATCTCTTACTTGTCTTGTTAGAAACAAATGTCTATGAAGTTAAATATGAATGTTTGCTCTCTGGTTTTTTAATGGTGTCTGCCCTTTTTAGTTATTCCAAACAATGAAAATATTCAGGGAATGAGCCTCCTCATGAAAACTGATGGGTACTTAAGATAGTTTTTTAAACATCACACACATAATCTAGTGACAGTTTTAACACAAAAATAAAACTGATTTAATATGAAAAAGTGCATTTTGTCTTTACTGGAAGGTTTTTGTGTCATTGGTGTATCATACCAGGGATGTGCGAAGCTTCAAAATCTTTAACTTCGGTTTTAATATTCAATAGATTCGACCTTTAGGCCTTCAAAGCTTTGCCAAAAAAATATTTAAAGTTAAAGGACACATGTTTTTTTTATGTTTTGCTAATTTTTCCATCATAAATTAGTGTAAGAGTAAAACAAATCTAATATAATTATAACTTACTACCTTTTGTGATAATAACTTAATTTATTATTTTAAGACAAAATATATTAGTTATCCAATATAGCAGCTTGTAAATTACATTTAATACCTAAATAGTAAATATACATAGCTATACAAAGTATAATATTTTCATCCAACATTAAACTTTAAAAAAAATTGCTTCAGGAATATATCATATTTGATTCGAGTTCACTTCGAATTGAAAAAATGGACTTTGCACAATCCTAGTGTATATATATTATATCATTTCTTCGGATCATGACATGTATTTATACAATTTATAACAATTTTCTATAATAAGCTAGGCACAAAATAAATACCAAACGCTTGGAGAATAGATGTAAGTTAATCAGCTTTAGTGTAATTTTTTGTTATTAGGATGGTTTTATTTTTAGAAAGTATGCTTTGTTGGGGACTTAAAACATTTTTACATATCTAATGAATTGATCAAATGTTTTCATGAAATTGTAAATCACAATGCTTGCAATGCCTTTGGCATGTATAGCCTACATAGATTATTTATTGTTGTGTATTATGAAATATTTTATTTTATTTTAGAAATATTTAAATGATTTCATGAATGCATTTAATTGCAACTTGAATACGCATATGAAGTCCAGATGACTATTTGTGTGTTCCATTTTATTTACACCTGTGTTAATTGTGACAGAAGCTGGTAGTGCCTTATATTTGGATACCTAGCATGTTTGGGGCTTCTGAGACCTATTTTTATACACCTTTGTTTCTATTTTGAAAGTTAATTGTTTAATATAGATATTATTTTCTTGGAAGAAGAGTATCTTACAAATGAATTTAGAATGTAATGTGCTTGATTGATTTAATTACTATGTAGGGCCTAATTGAATTTTATAATTTAAAATCAAGTTTTCATGTCCATATTTTGTTATACACTTTGCTTTGTGCTTGGAAGTTTGAAACGCCTAAATCTGGCCAGTTCATAATAAATCCAATAAAAAAAATGTGTACAATATTTATTTATACTACTGTGTTTCTTTTGTTTCTTAACCTGATCTTGACCTTTAAATACATCAACTTAATTAGGCTTACATTTTTGTAGGTGGGGATACTTTAATTGGTGTTTTTATTAGGAACAAATCCCATAATTCAAAATTTATTTCCAATCAACTGTTTAAGGAAAACCTCTTTGTTTTTTGAAGTATTTTGTTATATGTCTGTGTAAGAAGATGGATGAAAGGTGGATAGAAACATATACAAGGGAACAAACACAATATGGAGTTCACGCTTTCCACTGCTGCCACTGGACAAAGAGGAGATGCAACAGAGTATGTTACCTGGCTGCTGTGAGGCTATGGATGTACCTGGAGACCACTCCTTCCTTTGTTCCTGGATTGACCCGGTAGTATTTGCTCAAGGACATATCAGTGCAATGCACACAACCTAACTTCATTAAACCAACCAGCAACCAGCAAGAATGATTCTACCAGTTGATTGGAAAATGTTTAACGAGTATACCCAATGGCTAAATGTTTAAATAATTATGTAAATTGGTAAATTTAAGAAATAATAACTATTTAATTGAAGATTGAGTGTAGAAATACGATCAAGGTAAAGAAGAGAGAATGTGCAAAGAATTCAAGGTAAACAAATGTGACATCTTCTGTAAGAAGAGAGATACTCTTCATGAACAAATTGCTCTGTTCAGTGTTTTAATCTGTTGGTTCATAGTCTGTAACAATACTTACAAGTTGGATCAGCTTTCTAAAGATACTAATCACAGGTAAACAAATAAATGAATATTGATATTAGATTACTATCTTTGAGGCTTGTATTTTTTAAAGGAAACTGTCTCCATTTTTTAAGTGTGTCATATTTTCTTTTATCTACCTTTATTTGTTATCTATCTAAAAGTCTATAAATTACCGGTAACTAACGACACACACAGTGCACTAAACTAAACATAAGAACAGCTAGTGAATATGTAGGCGAGGTTTTAGTGGAGTTAAGAGGAATAGCTAACACACCCGAGTTCCATCAGTCCTGACCAGCCGCTCAGGGTGTTGGTGATATGTTGTTACAACACAAGAGTATGTAACTTGTGTAGCTATCAAAGCCCTAGATAGAGTTTGATAATAATTACAGCAATTCAAAACTACAGGCTGGCCCAAATCTGACAATTTCCCCTGTGGTTATGTACTGAACCTAGAATTAAAGGCAATAAGAACATTGTAACGAAGGTAGCTCCCAACTCAATAATTCGAAAGAAAACTTATGATATAAAGTTAGGCTGGAGTTTAATCTCGAATGACCACAACTAAAGTGCGTCAAAATGATGGCATGAGAGATGAGAGCTCAGTCCTGACTTGTAGACATGTATTTTTTTTTAAGACAGGCCAGGGAGGTGGAGGCCATGGATAACCTGTTAGCGGTCACCAGAAGAAACAGGATTAGGAATTAAGTCCAGCTAATAGTGGGGATCAGAAGGCATTTTAAGAAAAATAATGAGGAAACAGGAAGAATAGTGAAGTGTGAAGCATGTGGTACAGCAATCCAGGAAGGATTGGATGCAGAAATGGACAAAAATGTTGGGATGGGACATGGAAGGAAGTAAGGTGGTCTATAAGGCAGGTAAGAAACAAAAGGGGAGCGAAAATACAAGAAGCTAGAATGATGGATGAAGAAGGAAGAAAGTTTAAGACAGGAGAGGAATAAAAGGAATTATGGATGAGATATTTTGAGAATATCTCAACCCGCAAGAGGTAAGGGATAAGAGTTAAACAGAGAAGCAGGAAGAAATAGCAGAAGAGGAGGGAAGAGGTCCCACGTGAAAGAGGTGTAGGACGCATTAAAGAGGATGAAACAAGGAAAAGCACCCGGTGTGGATGAACTTACTTTGGAAATGATAAGAGATACGGGTGAACAAGGTACACCATTGTTATACAGGGTGCTTAGAGGGGTTAGGAAGGAGAACAAGGTAACGAAAGACTGGAAAAAGGGAGTTATATTACCTATTTTCAAGAAAGACGAGAAGAGTTATAACAATTATATTGGCACAACGCTGTTGTGCCATTGTAGAAAAATTTATCAAAAAATACTGGAAGAAAGAATAAGAAATAAGATGAAAGAAAGGTGGAGATAGGAACAAAGCGCTACAATAGACTTGATCTTTGCCATACAACATCTGATGGAAAGAAGGTGTGACCAGTGGTGCCTCGTAGCTAAAATTAGTGGGGGTGCTGCCCCAGAATTTTTTTAGCCTTTGTTTTAAAATTGTGTAAAAGGAAAAAAACATGCATGAAAAGAACATTTATTCAGGAACTTAATAAAATCTTAACAAAAAAACAACTTTTTTTACTTACTTTAACTTAAATGGTTACAGTTCAAGCTTGATCTATTCATTTAAAAATGAAATCCATTCTTCTTGTTTTAATTTGAGCAAAAAGTTCAATAAGTTTCTCCTTGATTTCTGGATGACAACCGAGGAAATTTTTCTCCATTGAAAGTACTGCAAGTGCATTTAGTCTTTCTGTTAAATAAAAGAACCAAAAAAAAATGAATCAAATAGAATAGCTGGAAGCAGAATAATAATCTAACTCTACACTCTTCTACACTTTGTCACATTCAAGAATATAATACACGGTTTTTAAGCACAACACACGCTGAGTAAAAAAACTTCCTTCCACCATCACACCAGAGCCGGCACTGCGAGAGCACCAGTGCTCTCTCTACCTGGCAGTACCACCTTCCTCCCCACCACCCTCCTATGTGCGCATGCGCAGAACAGTCAAACACCACGGTGCTGGCACTGTGAAGTGAACAATTCCATACAAAGAGGTTTGTATATGTTTCATAAACTGGGGGATGACTACTGAAGTACTGACATTAAGCTTAAGGAATATATATTGTACTACAAAAAGAAAGAATTAAAGAAAAACGTAATCATTATATTAAATGTTATCGATAATATCAAGTGGAAATAGGGGGTGCTGCAGTTCCACAGTGCCTATACACGAGCCGCCACTGGGTATGACTCTAGGAAAGACTTGGTAATGGTATTTATGAATGTGGAGAAGGCATGTGATAACGTGGATAGAAATAAATTTTGGAAGGCGATGGAGGAGGTTGAAGTAGAAAGAAAAGTTGTATTGAGAGTGAAAAGCATGTGTGAGAGGAGGGCAGGAAAACTTGGGAGGAAAGAATAAATGTCATGATGATTGTTGATGACTTAATGGTACGGGGGAAGAAGGAAGTACAGGAATAGATGGAATGAAGAAGTTAAAGATGGTGGAATGAAATTTAGCATGCAATAGTGGATTTAGGCTTAGGCCCGTGAGGCCCGGGCCTAGGGCGGCAAATTTTGAGGGGCGCCAAAAATTTTAAGGTGACTAAAATTAAAAATCGATTGAGTTCTGGAGAAACATCATTTTCCACTCTGAAAAGAGGGAAAAGTTATTTGCGTGCAAGTATGAAACAAGACAGACTAAATGCACTTGCATTACTAACCATTGAAGCACAATTGGTTCAAGAAATTAAGTATGAGGAGGTCATTGATATTTTCGCACGGACGAAAGCAAGAAAAAAAAAAATTATTATATGATTAATCAGATAAAAATAATTTATATTTTAATTACAAGCAATTCATTACTAATTCTATATTTAATTGTTATGTTAAAAAAATAAATGTTTAATTTATACCTGAATTAGATTTCTTCTTATTATTGTTATTATTTTCATTATTTTATACACACACACATATATGTATATATATATGTTCATATATATACTGTTACAAAAAAAAAGGACGCCATATCGTCTCGGGCCTAGGGCGTCCTCAAACCAAAATCCGCTACTGTTAGCATGTTAAAGTGTAAAGTTATGGTAGTTACCAGGAAAAGGACAGGCCTAGTAAAGATATAAACTTGCATGGAGTAAAGCTGAGAAAATTACAGAACGTAAAATATATTGGAAACATGTTTTAGGAGAAAGGTGGACGTAGAGAGGATCTAATGAGAAGAGGACAGAAGGGAGAGTTGTTTTATACGTACGTAAGAGGCCCGCTATGGAGAATAGAAGTCCCCCTGAAGTGTAAGGAAGTGTTGTACTGTATATGTACTTTGTAACCATTGTCACATATACAGCAGAAACATGGATATTGAATGTAAGAGAGACTGAGAGCATATTAGCTGTCACAAGGAGAAACAAGATTAGGAATGAAGCTATCCGGGAAAGAGTGGGGGTACAAGCGTACATTAGATAATAGAGGACGTAAGGGTGAGATGGTTTGGCCATGTGATGAGGATGTTGGAGAGGATGCCGAAGAAAATGTTGGAAATAAAGTTTGTAAGAAAAATATTGCAAAGCGGCCACGAAAGGGAAGGGAGGAGCATATAACAGAAATTGTACTTACTATAGGAGAAGAATGATGGAATAATAGAAAAATATGGAGGCATCCTACTAAAGTGACCCAGCCACAAGCTGGAAACCATTGATGATAATTTCCAATCTCAATATGGTGGGAACTCAATTTACGTTTGATAGAATTGTTTCAACAAAACCTTTGAGTGTGTTTTTTCTTTTGGTTTCCTTATCTCCTTCCAAACAAAAGTGAGTACCGTACTTTTGAAGTTAGGCTAGACTTTTATTTTTTCCATATACAACAGAGTTACAATATATTAAACTCACTTTTTCAATTAACATTTACCTTATCTGAATATATATATATATATATATATACACACACACACACACACACAGAAACATTCTAGGTGGGTAGCTGTTATAACGTTCATTGATTAGAGGCCATATCTTTTCCATCATCAATCCACACTCTCTTATCTATGTTTTCTATGATCTAAAATACTAAATGTATGGCTACACTGAGCTGACTCGTACCGCATCGCATTTTCTAACAATTTTTATAGTCTTTATAGACTGAGCTTTATTACAAAATAAATGTGTATTTTCATTTTAACTTGCATAGGGTTTCACCTATTTTCATAAAATTAAGTTGGCTATTAATTACGAAGAATAAAGTTAGCTAATAATCAAGAAGAAGAATGTTTGTTGTCCATTAAATTGTTTTAATATATTGTTTATCTTGTACGTAATGTTGGGAACAATGACTACAGCGTCACACAAGCAACGGCTTTGAAAGAAATGTATAGTGCTGACACATTGACTGCCAATCACTGTGAATAATGACTGGTATAAATCACTGCTATTTTAAAATCAAAGCCACTGTGATCACCGTTATCGTAAAAATCACTGTTTCGCCCATCCCTACAGTGGTTAGCATGAAAACAAAGTTCGGAAGCTCCCTAACATTTTATTCCCGGTGGTAGGTGGCTACAAGGTCCACACCGCACCGCAAATGTGCGGAGTAATGCTTTGCCGACGATTCGTCCGCGCCGGTGTGGTGCGTCTCGTGTAGCTGGTCCTTAAAACGAACCAAGCAATCGTGTAGGTTTTTTTTTTTTTAACTTTAACATGTTAGCTAAAAACGGTTAGATTATTGCATATATCATTTGGTTATTGTGGATGGTGTGCTCTATCTCAGAAATTATATCTAGCTGAATGTTTTCATTGATACTTCTTTTAAAATAACAAGCTAGGGACGAAATCGTGTGGTAGTATCGGAGGTGCTACTATCTTCTTAAAGCTTTAGTAACATTCCCGTTAGAAAGCACGTATGGGAAATTTTATTTGTGTATTGTTTACATTTATTCAAAATTTCTATTACCTTTATATTATACTTACTTGTCGCCTGATCATAATACCTTTATAATGCTGATAAGTGATCAGTGAGGTTAATATTTGAAAGGTTTTTTCATTGTATTTACTCAGTTACCGCCAGAATTTGGTTCAAGTTCCTAATGTAAGAATCTGGCTCTGAATACTCAACGCAAGCATACTCGCATCTCTTTGTCACCTCCAAGCTGCATTACCAAATATTATGTGGACCAATTAACCTCGTCTGTATTGTCTTATTTTTTTAATATCGGTATTTAATGCGCACTTTATTAATCAACTAATGTTTCCCCTTCACACGACTTACAAACTAACCTAAGTGTTTGAACAAGCCCCCACCCCCCCAGGTGTCAATATATCACAGTGGAACAGGAAGCCCCCATTTCATTTTTTTTCCCCTTTCGTGTCTGAAACCTAATTTGGAACCCTTTACTTAGTAGACATACAACTACTGCGTTTAATTGTCTGAATTGTCAGCAAAGATGGAGTCATACCCCTCTATGTCTTTACAGTCAAAGATAATCACCGATAGGTAGCACACTGTTACTAAACCTTGATTTAAATTTATAAACACATGGCAAATCAGACCATAGTCGAAACTGGTACTCTGTCACCTGTTGTTTAAACTTGTTGAGGGAGAGAACATATTTTAAACTTATTAAATATATATGTGTGTGTGTATGTATGCAAAAAACAACACGATTGTCGAATCGAGTGAGGAGTAGAGTGTATTACTCCCTATTTGCCCAAATTTTGGCCTGCGGGAAAGGGAAAGAAAAAGTTTTAAAAATAGAAGGAAGCTACACAGAATATAAAGTATATATATGTAATTAAATATATAAATAGCCCATAGGTCAGTCTTGAGTTTGTACAGCTCGAGTAACTAACTAGACCTAGTTAATGTTTAACAATGAGGTGGTCCCATTGCTTAATGATTTTATAACTATTTAAATTGTTAAAAAAATAAACTAATAATTGCAAGATTAATGAAGAAAGCCCACCTATGGGAAAGAGGTGAAATGTGGTAAGAATCCAATACACAAAGGTGACATCTTCCTTGTTTCTGTACATGTGTCACCTTTGTGTGTAGGATTCTTTACTCAGGTGGGCTTTATTCATTAAATTTACACATGTAAGTTTATTTTTACTTTCTCTGTATAGACCTAGCTAAGTAGTAAAATTGTCAACTTAAACCTGTTCCATCATGGTGAAATACGTTCCACACACAAGAGTTATAATAATGAGCATATAACAATACTTACATCTATTGTCAAATATACATATTCTTTTTAAACACTTTTAGCTATATGTATCATATTCTGAAAATTGAAAAATGACACCTGGACACGGGAATCGAACCCGGGACCTTCGGCTTAGTACGCCAATGCTCTTACCACTGAGCTATCCAGGATTCGTCCCGTACTCATGGTCATTCTTCACTCATAGTTTTAAGGCAGAGTCTATGATGGACGTGCGGAAGTCGTCGGCTTATAAACATGTGATTATCTAAGATCACAGCCATCAGACAACGCAGCCATTAGCGACACAGTAGTTGGCATTTTGCAGCCATTAGACAATTATATGTATAATTGTACAGGATTGCATATATTAATGAAACAGAATATGATATCTATGAGGGACTATCCCCACTAAAATGCATTAACAATAGTTTCGACTATTTGTTTCATTAATATATGTATCATGACTAAAATTAATGCTGTGAAAACATAATTTAAATATACCTATTTTAAAATTTCTTCAAAACTTTTTAAGCTATCATTTTATCAACTTTATTTAATCTTAATCGCGAGCTGCCATTTGTTATTTTCGCAGCGCTGGCCACTAAAGTATGCGGGGCCCGCTGCTCCTCAGCATGACTAGCAAGACCAGCAGCTTGAAGGCTTTACTACTGCGGGCTTGGCGAGAGCGTTGGTCAGACCTCCAGTGGGGCATACACATCAAGACGGTCAGTTGACCTTCGTTCCCGCTAATTGGAAGACGAGTCGAGATTAAAAATGGAGCTCAAACTGGGGGTTATCGCTCCTATTAAAACACAATCATCTCCAGCTTGGGTTGTCGAATGATCTAAGGCATCACTCTTGCAATAGACTGGACTGCTGATGACGAGGAACTTGGGGTTCAAATCCCAGTCAGATGTATTATTATTATTATTATTATTATTATTAGCACCGCGTCTTACTACCCGTTCGGGTTATACACACGTACGCTAATGTGTAATGGTAGGGTGATTGTGATATTCCCCACATTCACAAGATGTCTTGTCAGAGGTGAAGGAAGGGTTTGGTAATCAGATAAATCTGTGCCGGGACCGAGGATTGACCACGGACCCCCTGCACAGAAGTCTTGACACCTTACCCCTAGGCTGCCAGGTCACCCCAGTCAGATGTACTGAGGGTAGTTTTCTCTAAATGGTTTCTACCCTTTTAACACACAAATGCAGGTACATTTGCTCTAAATTTGACCTTCGTTAGCCCTATTACTTATGTGGTTAACCCAAACATTTTAAGTTGTAGCCGATGATACAGTTTTGTTCTCCAGATTCTGCCCCGAGGAGTGAGCGGGGATGACTGCATCTTGCAGCAAGCCCTGGTCGGTCCGGGGCCCAATCAACTCGTCGTCTCGTACCTCAAACACTCCCTCAGCTCTCAGGTATTTGAAACACGGGACACTAATTCCCACCTATTTGCTTGCATGTTTTCTAGGCAGAGGGCCCCACTTGGGAAGACTGTGACATTTTGTTGTGTGTGTGTTCCCCAGCTGGTGTCCTACGCGGCCGTGTTGCAGAGGATCAGCAAGTATGATGGCTTCCACAAGCCTCACTGCATCATCAGCTTGCTGGAGTTCCTCGAAACTATACAGGTAGACGAGACCCGCTCTGACGGTCAATAAGGTGTCACTCTTGCAGTGGACTATACTGCCGATGGTGGGGAGATTGGGATTAGAATTACAGTCACATGTATTGATAGTGTTTTTTACACTCTACCTGTACCCGAATGTGTCCTAATCCCTAATACATGTGTTATGGGGCCAGCAAATCTGTCATTATAACTGACAGGCAGCATATAGTCATTAGCTCAGGAACTATCATCACTGGTCATTAGCACCTAGTCATTAGCTCAGGAACTATCATCACTGGCCATTAGCACCTAGTCATTTAGCTCAGGAACTATCATCACTGGTCATTAGCACCTAGTCATTAGCTCAGGAACTATCATCACTGGTCATTAGCACCTAGTCATTAGTTCAGGAACTATCATCACTGGTCATTAGCACCTAGTCATTAATTCAGGAACTATCATTAATACTGAATTATATCAGCCTGTGTAATATTGTCAGGAAATATCTCCTTTCCTTGATGTCATTAAGGACAATCTTGATTTAATGAAATATTCTAAAGGCAGAAAAAAGAAAACATTTGTTTTTAATCATCATCATTTTGTGCTATCCAACCTCTGTTAGGTCATAGCTTGGATAGTATAAGTCATTCACGACTAAGTTTACCTGGATGACAGCTCGAAATGTTACTAGAAGTAGTCCCTAATATATCACTACGCCAACAGCTGGGATCTATCACTTTGGATGACTGTAATGAAAACAGATGGTAATATATTAATGTGATAGTTAACTGGAGTAAATTAGGCCAATATTATTTATATATTTATTTGAGGTCGGACACAAAGTTTATTTATAGTTTTATTCCTCTTGAAAAAATATTCACACCACTTTCACAAAAACTTCTAACGAACATAGCCTCAAAATGGCGACTGACGAATCTAAACCATGTGATTGAACATAACGGTAAACAAGTTTTTTACAATGACGCTGACACGCAGTTGATGAAAATACTTTATTCAGTTAAATATTTCAAAATACAATAAAATAATCATAAAATCATGTATTGTATGTAAAAAAATGACAAGTATTTTCTCTTTTCCAAGTAAATACGATGCCTGTATTAAAAGGTATTGATGTATGCGCTGTATTACACATAATCAATAACGTTCCAAAACTAAAAATAAGTACTTTTAATTATGTTTAAAATATTGTTTCGAGTTGGATAAAAAGAAATTATTTAAAAAAATGAAATAGTATGAGAAAACTTAAGTTTACTTTATTTTAAATGTAATATATAACAGGTAATTAAAGATCTTTACATTTATAACAAAACTGTGATCTTTTACAAGTGTTGGCAACCCAAAAGCTAAACATATGATTTTCGAACTGTCATCCAGGTAAAAACCTACCGTGAACGGAATATATATCTTCACCTCTCACTCTCTTGATATCCATCCCCTCATTCTATTTTTCCACCACAATTTCCTTACTCACCATTTCTCACCCTGTCACTCAACAATGTGTTTTCATCATGGCAGTGAGGGGAATTGTCAATTTAAGCTGTTTTTATAATTTCTTTCAACATTTATGAAAAGCTTTTGGTTCTTTTAGTTTAAATTTGGATCAACGTTATTGTTTTCCGGGAAAGCGAGTGTTTATCTGTTGTTTCTTGCGGTGTCCACCGCATCAGGGAGGCATCACCTGTCGGGGCAAACCAGAGGAAGGTCAGCTGGCCGCGTCGGTCCTCTCCATCGTCCAATGGCTGCTAAGCTGCCTGCTCCATGCAATCAAGAACGTGTCGGAACTACGCACAGACAACATGGAGCTGACAGCCATGTTGGACAAACCTCCCACCATCTTGAACGAGATGCTCAAATGCGACTTTATGGTGGCCATGCTTTGTCTGGCCAAAAACGAGTGTGTCGGTGAGCATACATTCTGAGATGTGTTGGTCAAGATAGTCGGTCATTAGGGTGGCCATCTTGGAGAGTTTCCAGAGTTTGTCACATTAAAAAAATATATATGAGTATCACTCAATATCCAGACTTGTTACATGGTCTTTAACACTAATATAACTATTTATAGGAAGTATAAAACAAATACCGCTTCAGCCATTCTAAAAATGTAACATTGCTCTTTTGTTTATGTTAAGATGTGTACCTCGATGTCGTGAAGAAGTGCCAGGAACTGGAAACCTTATTGGCGCAGAACTTGACCTTGCAGACCACCTTGTCTGTTGGGGACAGCTTGAGGTACATAATAGAACCTAACCTTGTCTGGGGGACAGCTTGAGGTACATAATAGAACCTAACCTTGTCTGGGGGGGACAGCTTGAGGTACATAATACAACCTAACCTTGTCTGGGGGACAGCTTGAGGTACATAATAGAACCTAACCTTGTCTGGGGGGGACAGCTTGAGGTACATAATATAACCTAACCTTGTCTGGGGGGGACAGCTTGAGGTATATAATAGAACCTAACCTTGTCTGGGGGACAGTTTGAGGTACACATAACAGAACCTAACCTTGTCACAACCCAGTCCAAACAGTACCAACGAAGTGAAGGTATCAGAAGGATGGTGACGCGGTCACAAGATGGATGAAGCATCCGACGGGATATAAATACAAGGAAATAAGTTGTCCAATATAAAACTTTAAAACACGTTTACCTCTTCTTCTTTATCGGCGGAGAGGCCTAGTACAATATATTGTATACGTTTTGCTAAATATTCATTATTTCCCACCACGTCCCACTGCTCGTACAGCCTATACACATTTTATTAAAGAAAAAATGGCTGTGGCGTAGTTGGCTAACGCGCTTGTCGTGTTGAGCTCAACCGCTGAGGACGGGGAGATCGAGGTTCGAATCTCTGTCGGGTGAACTGGGGGTGGTTTTTCCTATATGGTTTTCCACTCTCCCTCCACGCAAATGTGGGTTCGCTTCCTCTAATTCAACCCTCCCAATTCCTATACCATTAGTGTAATTAGTACTTAAAGCGTATAACCCGAACGGGTAGTAAGACGTGGTGCTAAATATTATTATTTAATCTACATTCTATTGTTAATATAATAAATGGCACAGAACATTTCACAGGCCAACTCTCTCCTATAACTAATAATGAAGACACTAATTTAAAACTCTTTGAGATTTGTGAAACGGAATAATATACATTGTTGCAGAAACGGGATGGGGGGGAAATAACATTACATTCCACCAAAGAGCATAAACCATCAACTCTTGATTTATGACACCTCGACGTTAAAAATATATATTTGCGAATAGCTCGAAAACTATTTGTTTCACAAAAATATATTTCAAATAAAAGTTTTTTTATTTTCGATAGTAGGCCCTACTGCAACTTAACACTGACGTATCCCAAATTGTCGCAGAGATACGATTCCGATCGGAAATTTCCGCTAAAGTAAAACATCTTCAAAATAATTTTCATGATAAAATAAGAATTTCCATTTTTTTGTTAATATTAAACAATCCCTTGATACGAATTTTAATCAAAATCATTAAAGCTAATTTTGAGAAAATTGAATTTTTGTTTGATTGTCCTACAGCAAACTAACGTTAATTTAGGGCATGCACAAAGAGAGATAGATCCACGTAGACAGCAGAGATGAGGAGGTTCCTGAGAGCCGTTCAGGATGTAACAAGAGACCGTACAAGGAATGAAGTAATTAGGGATGGTGTAAAAGTTATACCGTTAGGTGAGACACTGAAGAGGAAAAGGTTGCTCTGGTTAGGTCCTGTGATGAGAATGGAGGACAGAAAGCCTTACAGAACGAATACAAGGGTAGAAGACTTAATGGAAGACCACAGACAAGATGGATGGACCAAGTGCAGAAGGATACAGAAGCTAAAGGACCGGACTCGAGACCCGTGGCTGAGGGAGAAGTTTGGAAAGATCGACAGGAATGGAAGAGGATGTACCAGATGACCTGCAGAGGCGGAAACGTTGAATTATGATGATGATGATGATGATGATATATAATTCCTAAAATTCCTTAGGGGGGGACTTATAAAAACCATAGATAGCAAGTTTCAGGTCAATCAGTAAAATAGTTGATCAAGATACAGATAGATGGCATTGCTAAAAAACACTTTTTCATGTCCAGTGCGTCATGAAACATCAATCATTATCCATCAAAATCTTGAATTCAATTTTTTTATGATCATGGATGAGGAAGGTTGAATTTATAGGAGGTGGGCCCGCATTTGTTTGGAGAAAGAGTGGGAAAACCACACGTGACCGAGATTCAAACCGTGATCTAGTCACTGGCGGTCTAGTCTACTGTGAAAGCGGGTCTCCCTGTTGTTTAGGAAGCTGTGTCAGCTGGGCTCAGAGAGGGACGTCTCGTCGGACCCGGCCCTGGACGTCTCGGAGCCTGTCACGTACTGTCTCCAGGCTCTGCTGGTGATAGAGGTGCTCCAGAACCCCAGCGCAGACACGCAGATGTTTGTCAACGAGATGCTGATGGTGAAGAGACTTAAGGTGAGAGATGGACATGTGTGAATACAGTGAAACCCCACTAGCTCGAGAATCCAAACACAATTTTAATGAGTGGAAACAAAAAATGTGTGTCAATATATTTTATTGATAGCAATCTCTTGGTTAAAAATGAGCGGTGAGGACCACTGATAGTAATAAATGTCTAATACTTACCGGTTGTAGTCAACACATTGTGCTTTCCTGTAACTAAAATAACTACACTACTGTAGGTGACCTGGCGGTCTAGGGGTAAGGTGTCAGACTTCTATGCTGGCGGCCGGGGTTCAGTCCTCGGTCCCGGCACAGATTTATC
>CABFVX010002566.1:0-100445 GCA_902151425.1 Timema shepardi | reverse complement strand
TATATATATATATATATATATATATATATATATGCATGATAAATTTTAACTTTGCATCTTGTTGGGATCACATTTTTATTTATTTTTAATAATATTTGTGTCACCAAAATATTAGCATGGCAGAATGGCTCATAAAGATGTATTGAAAATGTTTAGTTTGCAAACTCATAAAAGTGAGTTTAAAATATGTATACATTCTTTAAACAGCTGCAGTGTTTTTCTTGTTCATGTAAGTTGCACCATGTTTGTTTCAAGAAACTAAATACAATTTTTATGAGAGTGTATATCTTCACCTGTAATATTATGTAACTTTCTTTGTGAATCAAATTAGTGTTTTATTATCACATACAAAATTAACTTTGAGCCATGGTCAACAATTTCAAGACAGAATCGATCATACAATGAAGGTTATAAACTAAATCCATGTTAGAACAAACACTAAAAGTATCGTACACAGTGAGGCCAACTGACAAACACAATAAAACACTTTTCTGAGTTAGGCGCTACTATACAACTTATTAAACAATTAGTTCTGTATTTGCACTGCAGAGAAGCACTCTTATTGTGTGGTGATCAAGCTACTTGGTTACTTACACAAAGTTTATTGGGGCTTTAAGTTCATCTTGGCATATTTGTCTTAACTTACATCATTTAAAAATGTACATTTATTTGGAACAAGAATATCATGTGTTATTTTATTTTAATAGCGTGTAAAAATCATGAACATATAGTGTGCAGTAATTATATGGAAAAAATAATGAATAAAATACAAATTAGATGTGTTTAGCTCATAATGTTATTCAAAGTGAAATGAAAATCTGTGATGGCTGTAGAAAACAACTGTCTGGAAAAATCTAAGAGTACAAACTTACAGTAAGGAAAATAACATGCCAGGTCTTTTTAATCCAAGCAATAATCCTTCTTACATAGATTCAAGCCTATATAATTAAATAAGTCTTTATAAACTATTATCGAGTCAATAAATGTTTGATTAACATCTTGTGAATACGGGGAATTCCAGGCCTCCGCCGTGGTTTGGATCCCACGTTAAACTGTAGGTCCTCCATTTCATCTCACAATCACCCTACCACTACACCACATTAGCGTAAGTGCGTACAACCCAAACAGGTAGTAATACGCGGTGCTAATAATAATAATGTTAGATGTGAATACAATAATCGATGGTGGCTGGCTATTTTTTTAACTGTAATTTATCAAAGTGAAGAAGTAATACTAATATTACCCACCTTGGTTATGTAGTTGACTAACATGCTAGATTCGTGTTAAACTAGACTGCCGAGGACGGGGGGATTGAGGTTCTATTCTCGGTCGAGTGAACTTGGGGAGGGGCTAAATGGTTTTCTACTCTTTCTCCACACAAATGTGGGTTCACTTGCTCTAAATTCAACCTTCCTAATTTATTAGCGTGATTAGTACTAAAACATATAACCCGAATGAGTAAAATGACGCGTTGCTAAAAAAAAAAGGACAGCATTTATTTGTCCAGCTGCACCTGCACCTACTTTTATGTTGAGTTTTTATTACCCTATTTCCTTATTTGTTATTAAATTTAGGCTTCTAAGCAAAAAATTTACTCATTTTGGCAGGGTGTCCAGTGACTTGGAAAACAGAGAAAAGGCAGGTAATTTTAACTTACTAAAATAATAAAAAACTTTTATTTCCAATAGTTAAAATAACATCACCCCTCTAATGCGTGTCTTTAGCGTAAGTTGAGTCATTGATAGGATAACCTCTGTCAAAAGCCCAAATACTAATCAAGGGAAAGTTATGAATTTATGCATTCTTTTAACTATCTTCATAGGATTAACAATTACACCAAATTTTATTAGTTAGTACACGGCACACCTGCTTTTTCTTTGGATCGCTTGACATGTGGCCCCAATAAAAAGATAAGGCAACAGACACTACTTTCCCAAATTTTTTTCTCAATCCAGGTATTTCTTTCCAAGGTCTTCCAATTTCACACTTTTTTCTATTTTTTTTCAACTTCTGTCAAATCAAGTAAACAAACAATTACTACAGGTTTATTGATATAACTCAATAAGGAAAACCTCTTTCCGCTTTATGAGGCAATTGCATTATATTTGGAAGAAGGTACAGGAAAGGTGGATAGAAACATATAACATGTTTTGTCCCCCCTCTTATATGTTTCTATCCACCTTTCCTGTACCTTCTTCCAAATATAATACAGGTTTATTGAGTGATTCTCATCTGAATAAATATATGACTACGACCTACTCACCACACTGTTAACTTAGTCAGGAAGATCAAAGTCATATTTAGGTTGTACATCTCCTGTTAGAAATAAAATAAAACTTGATGCTTTGTATCAAAGTGAAAACAAAATATCTCTTTCCAATACATTTTTTAGAGGCTAGAAGCCACAAGGTTAATCTAAAGTGTACATATGTTTTGTTTGGCAGATGAGTCCCGCTCAGAGACCACGTTCTCCTTCACCGTGAACTCGTTCAGTAAGTTGAAGGAGTCTGTGCTCTCCCCACCATGTTTTGTCCGCAACCTGCCATGGAAGATCATGGTTATGCCACGCACCAGCCAAACCCAGGACAGACAGACACAGAGAAGTCTGGGCTTCTTCCTACAGGTACATCTACCAAGCTGTGATAGTCTACTACCGTATTTCTTTGATTGTAAGACACACCTTCATTTTTCAGCTTTGATTCTAATAAAATTAAAACTTTTAAGCACCCTATTTTTAAGAAATCGTTTTATTAAAGAATTCAATTTACTAACATAAATAGTAAGTAGCTTATTTATAAGTAGGTATGTTATTCATCACATCCTTCTGATTCTTTTGAGCTGTCTTTTTTTTAATTATTGCTATCCTATAATATATTTGTCTGAGCCATTGAGAAATAACTGTGATTCTAAGATACACCCTATTGTAGAGGCATTTGAATGGGGAAACCCGTGTGTTTTAGAATTGAAGAAATCAGTATTTTTAATGGTGTTGATAAAAACCAATTTAATCAAAACACAAAATTGTTCTCTTCATTTGCTTCTTCCAAATTTTCACAATTCTGTAATATGTACAAAAATTAAGAATCAAGCCCTCTAAAGGGAATCTTAGAACCCTCAAGTCCTTGAAGATATTAAAGACCCAAAAATTTGAAAAAATTCTAGATCAAAACATGCATAAAAAAAAGAAAATCTGAAAATATATTTTAGGAAATTGTAGCCAACCTAAGGACCTTACAGGAAAAGCATATCAAGGAAACTGAGGAATGATTTTGCAACCTCACATGACAAAGAATTTGTAGAGATGTAAGGTTGACACGTGCGTGGAGAGTTGGGAAAACGGAAAGAATATTTAATTTTGGAGATAGAGAAAACAGAATTGGTAAAAAAAAAAATATTTGACTATTTGGGAGTTCATAATTACCCTGTCATGAACGAAGATTCGGGAAAAATCTGCAAACGCTTTCATTTTATTTCTCTTAATCTTTTTTCAATCGATGGATCAAACTGGTGGCTGCTGTCGATCGGTAGATTGCGATCGATTGTCTGGCGACCTCAAGTTTAAGGTGTCAATTTTACAATAGACTTACCTAATGATGACGGTGAGATTAGGGTTAATAATGACTGTCGGGTGTACTGAGGGTGAGTTTCCACTCTGCCGTGCAAATGTGGGTACACTTCCTCTTCACTAACACATTAGCATAATTGATTTAGTACATAGGTGTACAACCCAATTCACAGACACTTATCATTTGCACACATTTTATTTAAAAACAAATGTTTGTGTTTCTTCAGGGAGAATTGGATGTTCCATTTACTCCCAACTCACACCATACTGTTTTATTAAAAGGGGCAGAACTGTTTGGGAACAGTAAGGAAAACTGATTATTGATAATATTTCACGGATATAAGGAAAAGGTAAAGTCTACTTTAAAAGCCCTGATTCATAACCTTGAAACTATCCCCAAAAAGATATCTTCAGTTTAGTTGTGATTGTTATTTTCAGTGTAATGGAGAGTCTGAATCTTCATCATGGAGCTGCTATGCTGTTGCTGAGCTTAGATTACTCAACCACAAAGAGGATGGGGAGCCTTTTTGCAGAAGTGAGTGCCCTATATTTTCTATAACTAGGATCTGGATTTACTTGCTAAGGTTGCTTTAGCATCGGACAATAATACAAGAAAACATAAACAAACAAGGCACTTTTCAACACCTCATTTGATAAATAAGATCATAGCCATCATTTCTCCCAATTTTTTTGTAAAATGCATTAAAATGTAACAATTTCTTTGATTACCGAACAACTTTAGAATATTCTTTTAAACATAAAAATAGAACATTTAGAAATGTATGTGTTGTACCACTGCCTACTCTTCAATGTGTGTTTTCATGGAGAAAGAAAACTGTTAGAAAGGGAAAAATACTCTATATATTTAAAGTAGTCTGACACATTTTAACACATTAACCGGTAAAAAAAAAAAGCAATAAGGTCCATTTACTATGGTAAATTTGGAAGTCGACTAACTTTTACTCTTTTCAAAAAATATATTTAACTTCACTTCAGGTGTCTGCATCTTTACACTAAAATAACCTAAGTTTCCAGTGCTGCTTTAGATGTTATACAGTCCCAACGTTTTTTATTTCTTTCATATTCTTTAAATGTCCCCACATGCTATTCTTAATTAGTATGTAGTCACATGATTTCTAAAATGTGTGAAAATATAACATTTTGGGTAGATTTTATAATTCATGTATAAAACATATCTAATAATAATTCGTGCCCACTTGATCTAAGGCGCTACTTTCACAATAGACTAGATTGTCGAAAGCATTGAGATCGTGGTTTGGTTTTTCCCAAATGGTTTCCTTCTCCACACAAATGCAGATACACTGACTCTAAATTCAACCTCCCTCATTCCGAATCAATTGGCATAAATGATAAATAAGCTTAAAACCTGAAAAGGTGCTAAGGCATGGTGTTAAAAAGAATCTGGTTGTGCAATGTCTCATTGACATTTGTTAGACAATGATTGCAAATTAGAATTGTTTTTAGTGACCTCAAAATATGCACGGTACATTTCAATCAAATACTCTAAACTCAAGTATATATTCCAATAAAAGTGTGAAACTGTTCAATTTAAGATTCTTGCAACTTGTCAGATATTTAGGTCTCTTAGGCTTTGAGACTTTTCGACTTGGGTTTTTTGGAAATCACCTTATTTTCAGCCCCCATTAGAATTTTTTGTCACCAAGTATTTCTGCACCTTTGTGGTCTAGAGGTTACCTGCAAAATTTTACTTTCCTAGTTCTTCTGGGTTAGAGAATTTGTTGACCTTATTTTGGGGAGCAGCAATTATCTTTGCATCCGATTGTGTTTGGGGCTACTTGGCTGCAAAATTTGCTTCATTTCCGGAGGCCACGACTATAATACCAAGTTGAATCTATATAAATCCAAGAAATAATTTATCTAACGATACATAATCTGTTGGCCATTAGAACTGAACTAGCATTTGTACATTTTGGTGCTGGAAAGCGTAAATATTTAATTTCAGCTGGTCGTGAGATTCAGAGTGTTACACTGTGTGTGTTTGTGTTGCCCAGAGATCCAGCACTTGTTCTACAGCAAGGAAAATGACTGGGGTTTTAGCCACTTCATGTCTTGGCAGGATGTCCTAGAACCTGACAAGGGCTATATTAAAGATGACACCATCACGCTAGAGGTGAGACTGCTCAATGTTCCATCACTAATGGGTTAATTAAGGAAAAAAATAACTGCACACAAATTTATAAATAAACTAAGTGTGTTTAAGAGAAGTTTGAAACTATCAAAACATTTTTTTTAAATCGTTAATTTGTTAAACTTTTTTCCCCCCAAATTTATTAATTTTAATTATTGTTGAACGCTGGAAAGTCTCCGATAAACATTTTACTTAACTTAATCCATATTCATCATATTTCAAATATAGACAAATATTTATTTTTATTTACAATTATCTCCATCACTCTTGGTCATCCTCTACTATTTCATATACTCTGTACTCAGATAACTTAATTCCTAATCCTGTTTCTCCTCGTGACAACCATCAAGCTCCTCACAAATTTCATTCCTATGCCATCCACTTTCTTAGTCTCTCTTACATTCACTTTGCATGTTTCTGCTGCATATGTGACAGTGGGTACAAAGTAGGCCATATACACTTCCTTACACTTAAGCGCACATCTCTTTTCCATAGCAGCTCTCTTATAGAACAATATTTTTTTCAGGTATCAATACTATTATTTTAATTATATATATGAAATTTCTGTTACGAGATGTGTTTTTATAATGCTTTGCCTTCCACGTTAAAATAATTTCAAAATAGTTTTAAAGGTAACTGTACCATTTTTGAATGTAGCATTCAAAATTAAATGGCCGATTAAATTGATTTTGATGAGCACTAGCAACAGAAGACATTGTTCTTTACCAGAAATTAAGAGAAAAAAAATAGTACTAACTGCACCAATATAATTTTATTCTTATATTCCCATTACAAATCAAAGTTTTTAGTTCAGAAAAATATTTCCCTCTGCCAATAATAGTAATAATAATATCAACACCACCCCCACAGCAGCAGTTGGCCCAATGCAAGCGGGTAGCCAGATAATCTGGTGACCAGATGATTATAAAATATCAGTGATTATTCGTGGTGACTGGTAGACAGTGTTTTGTCAACTGATATTTTTTCATGGTCGCAGTTTGTTGCTGTATCGATATTTTGCCCCAGTCACGGCTCTTTACTATAACAAAGTGATATGTTGGACCTTAGATAGAAACACAGAGCTGCCAACTTTCCAATCTCTATAGAGATTAATAAATAATAGATTTAGTTTTGTTAAAGTGAAAAACATTCTTGTTGGGGACTCATCGGTGAACAAGGACTTAATTTGATGAATATTACTATACAATATTGCTTTATAAAATGTAAGTCATTATGCTTATTACTTTCAACCATACCTGCTATATAGTATATAATTGTTACGTTTGAGATCCAGTCACTGGAAGTGACTGTGATCAGGGAGTAACGGTGAAAAAACCACTCACGATCAGTGAAATATCGCCCAGCTCTAGTCCCTCCCCCGTGACTCACGCTTGCTCTAAAAGTGAAAGTGCTTGCAATAAAACACTTGGAGGATAGAAATAGCCACTTCACCGTATTACACAGCAGAGAAAATGGAGGGGTGGCGGCAGTATTGCAAGGTCAGCCAGAGTGCACATGTCATTCTGTTATTCAGACAGGGAGGTGACCCAGACAGAATATATATTACAAGGGATGTCAAGTCTAGAGAACAATTAAGGAGTGTCAAACCTATTGAAACTGATTAAAATGTTTCAATACTAGAGAACATGAGCAAATTGTGTTTATTCATTAACATTATAGATAAAAAATTCAATGAACTTTCACAGATTAAGCAGTTCCATTGCATTTTTTTAGTAGTAATTTGTTAAAGTATTGGTTTAAAAAAGATTGTTAAGACAATCTATTACTTTGTGTATTTAAAAAAAAATTCTGATGAAATTAAATCAACAATCAAAACAATTGGTTTATTTTGTTTTAATTTAAAAAAATATAATCTCTACACTTACATTCTCTATGCAGTTTTTAAATTTATCAAAAATCTATCACAAAATTAAAAAAAATTGATATATCTGAAACGGCTGTCTAAAAAACTGGATCAAAAGTTCCTTTCAATTTCCTGAAATTTTGTTTTGAATTAACTCTTTTTTTATCAATACCAGTCAAAATAACTTTGTTTGAAGTGTTTTTTTGCATTCTTCCAATACTCAAATATAAAGCGCCATTTTCAATAGGAACTTGCTAACTAAAATAATTTAAATCAAATATTTGAGAAAAACCTATTCGTTTTGTACTATTCAGCATTTGTTTGGAATTTTGATATCCGATTCGAAAATAATTAGGTTTGATATCACTATTATTACAGTCATGTGTGACCAAAGGCTAATATTTCAAATTTATGGAATTGAAATTTATCCATTTTTCTATTCTTAGCACACTTTTTTCTTAGCCCAAAAATTTCCTTTTATTTTGTGTAGTTATAAAACCAAAATCAAACTTTTTATAAATGAAATCCAACAATCTACCTACCATAAATCAAGGTCTTCAGCAATATTATATTTATTTTTTTAACAAATGGTAAATAAATATTGTTTTGGGCATAGTACATTACAAATTTTAACAATTAGCTATTTAAGCTTATTTTGTCTTTCACACAAATGTTAAAGTCTGAATGGCTTACATACAAAATGTCAATCACATTTTGAAATATATGGACACCACAAAATATTTGTAAATTTTGTAAGTAATTTATCATGCGGTCAGGTCCACGTAGTGGCCGACGCCCCTCATGGTGTGAGCTGGGACTCCAAGAAACACACAGGGTTCGTGGGGCTCAAGAACCAAGGTGCCACCTGCTACATGAACTCCTTGCTTCAGACCCTTTACTTCACCAACCAGCTTAGGAAGGTGAGTGTTTGAAGGTGGGAATATGAGCTCTCATTTTATAGTAGGATTAGGTCGTTCAAAGCCTTAAGGATTGATAGTTACGAACTCAAGAAACATTACAGATTCACGATAAATCTATATTTTGAAAATGTTCATCAAAGTTTTGGGGGGATATGTTATGATATTACTTGGTAGTGTCCTCGCCCCTTACAGTAGTTCTAGAAAATATAATTTGGTTTAATCCACCTCCACTTTACCTTCAAATCCAAATCCTGGCAAAAATTATGAACATAATAGGTAAACAGCTATTAAGGAATAAAAATTACAAATAATAAAATAACTTAATATTAACAGTCTTTCTTATATTTAAGAATGTCAAACTCAATTCTTACCTATCGATGAATGTACTGGCAACAAAGCAAAATGATGAAACATAATATACACAGTATGCACATATATTAGTGCATAGTGTTACGATAGTTCAAACTACATCTACTTGATTAGACGTTTCAGCAGGGACTCTTTTACAAAACTATTTCGCCTTCCTAAGCTTGGGTCTATCTACACTCTAGCTTTTGACTCTCAAACCCAGTTCACTACTTGATTTCTTTCCATCAACCAATGGGGTTATTCTATCTTGAGTGCGAAAACTAAAAATAGACACAGTTCTACTATGCAACTGTTCTTAAAATCTGCGTAATACAACCTCGAAATAAAACCATGCTTCTAACACATGCAGCTAAATGAAAGAAAGATAGAAACATGGCTGTCGTTTAGAAAAGATGAATTTAATTTAAATTAACTGAAAAGAAATATGAAAATGTCTACTTTGAAATATGATTTTAAATATTAATAAAGATGAAAAAATCAATATCATTATTTAAAATAGAGTAATCTAGGGGTGTGCGAAGCTTCGAGAATCTCGAAGTCGAAGCGAATATTAACTAACTTCGGCTTCGACTTCGACAAAAAATATTTACTTCGAAAAATTCGAAGCTTCGGCAAAAAATATATAAGTATTTTCAATTTTAACCATTCTGAGCTATTATTCTAGTAGATTATATTCATGTTTACCACACACAATTCACAATTTAAAACAAAAATAAACGTTGAATTATAGAATACTTACTAATATGTATGAGGCGCAAGCTTCTAATACAAATTATTTTCATTTGTTTACTTTTACGAAAGATGGGCCTTATCGATTTATAGGTTAAATATCGATTAGTTCGATATTTTTTAATATCTATGTATTGACACAAAAGGCCATGGTTATGAAACGACTAGTTGATTGTGACTGACATAATTATTATTATTCCACAATATTTCTACTGAGATTAGTGACCACTTTTAATAAATGGTGATCACACTATTTTTGTTTAAAAAAAAATGTTCCTGTAAGTATCTTTTTCTTATTCTCTCAATAAATAACTTGTGAATTTTAAATAGTTCGTTTTGATGAAATATTGAATATATCGATAGTTACACAATTTCAATAATCGATTATATTCGATGCCACACGGCCTGATCGATTCACAAATTAAATACGTTCAGCTATCTTCACCGCCACATGACCTAAATTCATGTGATAAAAATAATATTTATAAAAAATCAATATACAATTTAAAATCATATTTTTGCTTTGAATTTTGCATAATTTTTTTCAAGTGAATCTTTTTCAATATTCTGAAATGAAATGACCTTCACGTGTATTTGCTCTACTCAACAGAAAATGTTATGACGCATGCGCCAAGAGATAAATTAAAAACTTGATTGAAAGTCGAAAAGATTAATTTTGATACAGAATATAAGCAAACATATTTACCCTTTACTGATTAAATTTTGTTTCAATTTTAAATTATACTTTTTTATTTAACTAAACAATTAAATGATTTATTTATATTAACCCAAAAACTTGATGGAAAATTTGATGACTTCATGTTGGCAACATTAGACTGTTTCTGTTTCTTATTTATTTATCAATAGTTCTGGTTAAGCCTACGAAAATGTCCGAAACAAAGAAAATTAAAAGTGAAATATGGATATTTTTCACGAGAGCTTCTAAGAAAACTGTCCAGTGTAAAATATGCCTGAAAAAATACAAAACGCCAACAGGTGACTTATTGCTATTAGAAACGTTTTTCTTTTTAAAAGAATCCATATTTTTCTGTAATACCAAAAGATTTACCTTTTTTAAAAAATTTAAAACTGGAATAAAAATAACTTTGATAGCTTATTTAGAGCATGTGTTGCAGTTTATCTACGTTTTATTTTAATGTGTTAGATTGAACAGTAATATTGGATTTTACAAATTACTTCTTTAATTTCCCAAGTTTATATAGTTCTAGCATTCAAGCAAATTTACTGATCTTAATACATTTAAGCCTAATATTTTTATTATCTGATTAAAATATAACTTACATTTTTGATTTCAAGATTTTAATTTTTTAAATCCTCTATTCCAGCACAACAAAAACACTTTCAAACCATCTAGAGACGCATCCATCTCAATTCAATGAATTTAAAAGAGCAAGTGTCAATAAAACAAACTACTTCAGCTCCTAAAAAAGACACACTGGTTCAATCATCAATTCAAGGTGCCTTTCAGAAAGGTTTAATCATGCAGCCTACCAACCCAATAACACACAAAATTACAAAGCAAATTGCAAAAATGTTGGCAATGAGTCTCTTGCCCTACAAGTTTGTTGAGGAAGAAGGCTTCATCAACTTAATGAAACATGTAGTACACTTATTAATGATTTACCCCAACTTTTTGCTTTGTCGCTTACCTCAGGTGGATGGACTCACGTGCACATGACAGTTACATAAGTCTGACGTGTCATTATTTAAAACCAGACTTTGAGTACAAGTCATTTACAATGAACACTGTGCTACTTAATGAATCACACAGAGCTGTGAACATCAGAGCTACATTGCAACAGGCTGTTTGTGAATGGGGCATTGCTTTAAATGATGATAAACTTCCAATATATTGTGTCAGCGATAATGCTACAAATGTTCGTTCTGCAGTTAATTCCCTGTTTATTTCCATTCCATGTTTTGCCCATTCCCTACAATTAGCTATCCATGATGCCAAAGCAGAATGTTCTGGGGTTTTTACGCTTTTGACAAAGGCAAAAGCAATTGTGGGACATTACAGTCGTAGTCCATCCGCCACGAGTGCCCAGATCAACAAACCCCTATATCTGGTGGAGGGAAGAGGGTTCTCGGAAATATCCTAATGTCTCCAAGTTAGCCCTCAAATACCTGGGAATACCTGCTACAAGTGTGTGCAGTGAAAGGGTATTTTCTAGTTCAGGAAACATTGTAACTGCCAGGTGTGAAACGTTAACTCCTATTCATGTCGAGGAATTAACATTCTTTCAAAATAACTTGAAGAGAAAGTAACACTTCTAACTGCCTGTGTGGATAATTTCTTACAATGTTTGTTTTTATTTTAACTTATAAAAACTGTTTGATGTTGATATAATTTTTCTTAATTCTTAATACACGTTTTTTAAAATAAGTTATAACATAATCTGCCCTGAAGTGAATATTTTTTAAAGTTAAATTGCAAATCAAATGTAGGATAATATTATTGCACAATGTCACAGGACTGTGTAAATATTTTCTTAGTATATAACTTAACCTAATATAGTATATACCTATGTTTTTTATAAAATATAATTGTCTATTTACGTGCCCAAGTAAATGTCTTTTTAGTAGGCCTACATATTTTTTTCTAAAAAGGTTATTGTCTTATTGTGTATTACTACATAATTAGGCTAAATTGTGAGGTTTTATTAAAGTTAGATAAAATATATCAATTTAATAGCATTTGAACTAAATATAAATATATTAAGGCTAAAAACATCCAGTTTTTTAAAAAAAATAGCTTGTTTTAAGAGCTATTATTAGTTGTTTAAATTTTATTCGAACTTCGATTCGACTTCGAGAATATTCTTGAATATTCGCTTCGACTTCGCTTCGAACTGAAAAAACTGGCTTCGCACACCCCTAGAGTAATCCATTGTTTGTGTACTATGTACTTTCTTCTTTGTGTTTGATAAAGGCAACAATGCCGAAATATTATTTTATTTGTGTTAAAATGTGTGTGTGACTACTACTATAGAAGACAGAAGAAAGGAAGAAGATGTCACCTTTGTGTATTGGACTCTTCCCACATTTTTCCTCTTTCCCTAGGTGGGCTTTCTTCATCAAATTTACTCTTAATAGTTTATTTTTCCTTTTTCTTTAGTGTTATCACTTTCCTTTATTATAAAAATATCATTACAGTGTTATTTCTTTTTAGGTATTTTTATTTTGTACAAAAGTTTGTTGGTGATAGAGAATATAATATATTAACATTCACTTAGCTGTTTTTGATCCATGCTTACGTTGCGTTATTTAAATTACTAGTCACTGTTAAAATTCTGTTTAGTAACAGTTTTAAAATCATCAAATATTGAAAGCTGTAATATTTGCTAAGATAAAATTTAAACCGTTTGGAATTTATTGAAGATCTATCCTTCGAAATTTTTCGAATATGTGAAGATTATTGGGGAATTCGAAGCCGAAGGAGATTTGACCTTTGACTTTTCGAAGTTTCTCACACACTTAAAGTTGAATATGAATGTTTAGTTGTGAGGTTTGATGTTTGGAAAAATCATTTTTGAACTTAAGAACTGAAATTGAAAGAAGAAGAAAAAGGTTACATTCATATGTTCAGTTAATTGTAAAATTACCGGCTAAGGGCCTGGTTGTCATGTTTCATCCTATAATTATTTCTGAACCACATTTAAGTAGTATTAGAGCTCTAAAACAAATTTCACCTGGGTGTTGGGAAGGGAAGGTGGGATTCGAATCTTGAATATTTTTAAGAATTCACAGTAAAAACCTAACAATCAGACCTCATATAATTTATTTACCATTGAACTAAATGCGAGTTCACATTATAACAAATATATTGTTATTATCTATAGTTTTATTTTATAGGTCTATACCAACTAAGGAATAAAATCCCAACATATTTCAAATTAAAGAGAGAGAGAGAATCATACAAATGGGGACAAGTTTGCCCTCTTCTGTTTATGTATTTTATGAACTGGGATTTTTAAGTAAAATTAATATTCATATATGAATTGATATTGAATATAAAGTGGATTCAGCCCATATTTAGTTTTACTATAGGTAAAAGCGTGCATATCTTTGTGTTTGTTACAGGCAGTGTATAAAATGCCAACAGAAAGTGACGACTCTAGCTCTGGCTCTCCAGAGGGTGTTTCATGAACTACAGTTCTGTGACAAACCTGTTGGTACCAAGAAGCTGACCAAGTCTTTTGGTTGGGAGACACTCGACTCCTTTATGCAGCATGATGTTCAGGAGTTCCTGAGAGTGGTACGTTGCTTTGTTAATTTAATAAGTATGAAACTATCTTGTATTATTTCATGTTGGGAATATAATTAGAAAGATGGCATTTAGGGAAGTCAACTGTTGCTTGGAAAGAGATCACGAAACTTACATTTTCATCAATGTAAAGGCTTGAGTATTGACTAAGTGGTGGTGCTTTGTATAGCCCTACCACTATGCAAATGCTGATGTACTT
This sequence comes from Timema shepardi, assembly GCA_902151425.1. NCBI lineage: Eukaryota > Metazoa > Arthropoda > Insecta > Phasmatodea > Timematidae > Timema > Timema shepardi. Next base: position 86,341 of record CABFVX010002566.1, on the reverse strand, counting down.
GATGATACCATCCCTACCACTATACAGAAGCCAATTTGGGCTTATAAACTTGTTGAATAGACACTTTAGACCAGTTGGTAGACATGCTACACGAGGGAAAAGGTGTATTAACAACAAATCCAAAATTCGCTTCGCTGGTTGAATGATCAAAGGTGTCACACTCACAATAGATTGCCAATAACTGGAAGATGAAGGGTTAAATCCCTGTTGGGATTACCAAGGGTGGTTTTTCCTAAATAGTTTACAGCTCTCCATATAATTGCTGGTACACTTCCTTTAAATTCATTATGCCTAAATGTGTTGAGTGTCAAACTCATCAACAAGTGTTTTTAACCTGTGGCCGGGTCACTTTAGTTAAATGCCTCATCTTCATCTATCCTTCCACCATTCTTCCTCCTTTCATCTCTTTAATTCAGTCTTCTCTCACTTGCACACTTTGTTATCTGCTCCTCTCTTTCTTGGCCTACCTTATGTTCTTTCTCCTACGTATTTCATTTCCAACATTTTCTTTGTTTCCTTGCTTTTTACATTCTCATGCCATCCGAATCTTGCTTCCACTACTATCTCAAATACTACCTGTACCCCCTCGCTTTCTCGTATAACTTCATTCCTAATCTTATTTCTCTTCATGACAGTTAACATGCTTCTTACAAACTTTATTTTTATAGGCTCCACTGGTTGAGTGACAATTTTTCTATTAACTGTGCATATATATTGCAAAAAATGGTTTGCATAACCAAACATCAACATAATTTTGGTTTTAGTTGCTCGACAAATTGGAGAGCAAAATGAAAGGAACCTGTGTTGAAGGAACCGTCCCAAAACTATTTGAAGGGAAAATGGTGGTAAGTGGAACACATTAAAAGTACTAATAAATTATTTGGCATGTTTGAAAATCTTTTTCGATTCAAGAACGGAATTGAAACGATGTAGAACATAGAAAGTCTTATTAAATATGAATACTAGAGTTCTGCAAGTATTCCTATTTCGTACTTTGGACTTGGCTTTGAATACCTTATGGGTCTGACTACAGTGTGATGTTTTTCTTCGAAAACTACTCATATGCACCCTTTTTATGGTAGTCTAATAATCTGTTCTTCCTCTGAACGGAATTTAGGTCTGATCAACTTGGTCTTATAGATGCCTAAATTCTATTATCAAATATAATTAAAAAGTGAAAAAAAAACCCAATTGATAACAATGTTTGAGAAATCTTTATAAAACTCTTGTTCTGCCACTCATTTAGATAATTTTGTCTTATTTCAAATTGAAAGAGCCCAATTTACATTCTTAAAAAATACAATAAAACAATTTAGCTCTTTCTTTTATTGCTTTCAAAGCCAAATATCTCTTAATCTTTTTTTTCTTTACTTTTAAGCTATTATTTTATTAATTTCTTTATTTTTAAACCTTATAAATACACCTTCAAATGGTATGGTGCCAAGCTTGAATGTTTGTTTGCTTTTAGTCTTTCATCAAATGCAAAACCATTGACTACACGTCGACAAGAGTTGAAACATTTTATGACATCCAACTGAACGTCAAAGGAAAAAAGAATAGTAAGTAGACAATGTTGAACATAATATCTTGTGTCTAGATTAAACAGATTATGTCCATTTATATACATATACCTTATTTACCTGAATCCAAGACGACCATGGATCTAAGACAAACCCCAGTTTTTCAATGACTCTGGATAGATTTTTTTTAAAAGTGATATTTATTTTTATCGTGAATGAAGACAATATAATTATGGGGGATTTATTTTTAATGTTTATACATTTTTTAATCTACAAAACAAAACACCTATGTTGACTTAAATCAAATTAGGGTTACACAATTGCTAAGGATTTTTTATTTTTTTTGCAAATATTGCTTTTGCATAAGAAGGTTAACTTTGAAAAAGTTTCTTAAAAACAATGAGGGGTTAATTTTTAATATGACAAACAATAATCGGTAGTGAAAATCCGACTCATACATATCCTACTCCGCCAGAATATGACCATTGGACTCTACCATTAACGCTAACTTGTAAAACATGACACTTTCACTTTGATATACAGAAAATAAAATAATATAAAGTAAAGAGATATAGAAATAAATTATTGGATAAATATACAACAAACTGTTGCTTATATAAAAAAATACATTAACATTTTACAAAAAATCTAACCTATAAACATGTCTGCTCTGTGAGTTTAAATATTTATAGACAATTAACAAGCAATAATGCTATTAGATTGGAATTTAGGGAAAGAATACATTTGGGAAATGCATGCCCCCATGCTATTTATTACTCCTTCATTTTATAATAAAGTAAATTGATAAAACTAAAATAGGAAAAATAAACTACTTAAGAGTAAATTTGATGAAGAAAGCCCACCTAGGGAAAGAGGGAAAATGGGGGAAGAGTCCAATGCACAAAGGTGACAGAAGAAACGAAGATGATGTCGCCTTTGTGCATTGGATTCTTTCCACATTTTTAACCTTATCCTCTTGGATTTTTTTCAAATTTGGCTCACCTAATGTACCCTCAAAGTTAGACAATTCAAATTTTGGATTTTTATCTGCAGCAATTTTTACGTTACAGACCTCTAAAAGTCTAAAAAAAAATCGCAATATTCTGCTGACATGCAATTACAATATAAATTATTACACAGTTAAAAAATGAGATAGAAGGCTGATTATAAAACAATTTGTAGCTTATTTTATAAGCTTTCATATGATTTATAACATCACTATATTTGGAATTTTTTCATTTAGAAGTCATACAAATTTTGATCTAGAATTTCTCAAACCTTAGTTTTTTAAATTCTGAAAAAAAAAATCACACATGAACTTATGTATTTAAACATGTCTTATAGTTGCAGCCTATAGGTTATTATTTTCAACTTTTCGCCAAAGCCGTTTGTATTGCATAATCTTAATTAAAGTTAATCTATCTAGCACAAAAACACGTTTTCACACTAATAAGAAACTATAACACTTTAGTCTACTACGGTAGTTCATGTGTAAAATATGGTCACAGCATAGCTTCTTCTGTTACTGATTTAAAACTTACTTTTGGTGTAAATCCACGTGTATTATAATACACATGTGGTACTCTGACACTAGGTTTGAATGTGCTTTAAGAATTGATGTAGGGGCACTCAAAGAGAAATCAATAAAGTGGATCTTTGAGAGCTCACTAACATGATGGCGCTGCACAGAACAACTTTCAGTAAGGGTGTGCGAAATTCCCGCGGGGGAAAAAATTCCCGTTCTTGACCCGATTGCTGCGAGAGATAAGCTATAATTTCTAAAATTTTGGGAACTGTTCATTCATATCTGACTATAGAAAACATTGGGTGGTTCAACACATTTTTATGTTTACTATTATTATTTGATATGTGATAGGTATTTATTGAAGTTATTTTGGTTAGTGGATTTATTTAACAAATTAAATATTGCACGGTGTTTTAAGATAGTATTAGAAATAAATAATTATACATTTTTAATTCACGTTCTCGTCCCGAATTAAGATATTCTTAAATTCTCGTTCCCGATCTTATCTTTATATCTGCCACTGGCGCAAGATAGCGTAAATAGGGTTGTCTTATATTTAAGGCCGTCATGTACTCGAGCCAATATGGTATTTTTCTCAAAGATAAAAGGCACACAATTTATGCTTAAAATGCTGCCATTGGATAAAGGTAATCGACTGCTCTTAATGCATCGTTATAATCTTTCACTGTTTACGGCCTCTGTTCTGGTCTGCATATTAAATTGCTGACAACTTCCTTTCTCCACCATTCCTCCTTTTAACAAACTTTTCTCACCTTGTACTTCTCAGAAATATGCTACTCCAATCTCATTGTTCTCTAATGAAACCCTTCAGAGCCAACATTATCTCTGGCAATCTCTCTTTTATCCCCTTGAAAATACAATATCAGTTAACACCCATTATGCTCCACTAACTTTGTAACTTGATCCATTGTCTATGGCTTGGCGACATGTTACATAGTCCTAAAGAAACTGGCTCATTATAACCCATTCCAACTAAGCTCTTGTTCCACAGGGACAAATAAATACAATATAAATTGTACAAAATATTGGATAAACAAACACTTTGATATTTTGTTTGAACTAAGGTTTAGTCATAAATGGTTCATTAAAAACAGAATACATAGCTAACGAATTAAGAGGTACCTCTTTGTCCAGTGATAACAATGAAAAGTGTGAACTGTGTTCTATGTATTGTGTAACTGATATTAAACTATTTGTTCCTATCATTCTTGTTGCCTCCAAACATTCTAGTAGTATTAAGTTACCAAACTAAAGTTGAACTTCTTCACCCCTTCCTTTTCTCTCTTAAGTTGACGAATCTTTCCACGATTACATAACAACGGAGATGCTGGATGGAGACAACAAATATGACGCAGGGGAACATGGCCTTCAGGACGCAGAAAAGGGTGTCATATTTGCTTCTTTCCCTCCTGTGCTCCATCTTCACCTGATGAGGTTCCAGTACGATCCCATTACAGACTGTTCAGTCAAATTCAATGACAGGTATGGGCTACTTTTATCACCTTATATTGTAATATGGAAGAAAGTGTCGGTAAAAGAGGTAGGAAATGAACAGTTTGCACTTGATATTACTGTCACTGGACACAAGAGTAGTAATTGCCTCTTAAGAGGAAAAAAAAACAGTTCGTTGGTTAATCTCATATCTCACAATCCATTCATCAAAGTAGTGGTGCTAACTCAGAGCAGAAGGGTTCTTATTCCAATCCTTGGTTGAAAGTCGCTAATGTGGAAATAGCTATTTTCTTAGTACTGTATTGACATAAATAAACCCACATTTTCCCCACAGAAACATCCACTGAACCTTAGTGCTTCCTTTTCCCCACAGAAACATCCACTGAACCTTAGTGCTTCCTTTTCCCCAAAAACAGCCTCTATAAAACCTTTGTGCTTTCTTTTCCCCGAAAACCCACACTATAAAACCTTAGTGCATCCTTTTCCCAAAAACACACATTATAAAACCTTAGTGCATCCTTTTCCCAAAAATACACATTATAAAACCTTAGTGCATCCTTTTCGCAAAAATACACATTATAAAACCTTAGTGCATCCTTTTCCCAAAAACACACATTATAAAACCTTAGTGCATCCTTTTCCCAAAAACACACATTATAAAACCTTAGTGCATCCTTTTCCCAAAAATACACATTATAAAACCTTAGTGCATCCTTTTCGCAAAAATACACATTATAAAACCTTAGTGCATCCTTTTCCCAAAAACACACATTATAAAACCTTAGTGCATCCTTTTACCAAAAACACATTATAAAACCTTAGTTTCACGAAAACTACCTCCCGACAGTACAGCCACTGATAAACCCCACACAATTAGTTGGTTGTTTTGTTCGTCTATGCAGTGGAGTTCCTTTCGGCGCTGACCATGACTCATTGAAGAGTGGATCTAGGTGTTGGACATCCTTGAAGACTAGTCGTTTGTCCCATGGGGTAAATGGGAGGGAAGTCTAGGAGGAATGTCTAGCGGGTGAAGGCACTTTTGATCTGGGCTGAGAGGTGAGATGGGTTTAGGAGGGGCCTGAGGGGTGGGGGATCTTGTAATTGGCTTGACATAAGAGACGAGGAGGATCTTGTTGGAGTCCTCAGGCTTGACGTCACAGTTGTTGTTGAGCAGGCTGGAGTCTCGTGGGCTGCTGTCCCATCAGGGGGAGAAGGCCACTGGGTTGAGTAGCCTCTGGTGGGGGCTGGTAGGGTGGCTTCTTCTTGACGTCTGTGGGCTAGTTTCTATTTCTGCCGTTCCTATTTCGATGGCTGAATCCCATGCCGGGATGTAACTGGCCAAGGGGTACTGGGAGATGAGATTATGATAGGAAAGTGTCCCCTTTGGTGCGGGTTACTGCTCTGAAAGGGGATAGGGAGATGGGGGCAGGAAGAAGAATGGGTAGGGTGCAATCAGTCAACTAGGGGTGTCACTGTGGAGGGCTGATAGGGTTTGGCGGTTCCTCAGCGACTAGGTTTGTCGCGGTGAGGTGCCTGGTTAGGAGAAGTAGACGGGAAGATCCTTCCGGCAGTGGCGATCGCTGTGGAAGGTTGGATGATTTAGAGAAGACTGACATGTGGTAGTAACAAATTTGCTCTTTACTAAATAGAAGAGTACAGACAGGTTCACCCTCTTCTCAGGGGGTGGTGATTGCTAAATACTGAAAATTTCTGTAGCTTATATACTATTTACATATTAATAACACTATGTCCCTATTGGTTTTGGGTCTGGCGATCATTGGGAGAAGAAGTCTTGTCCATCCTGCTATCCAATCAGTAGTGAACTGCTTTACCATTGGCGGAACGGACAAATCTTCATTGGTGGTGATGAATATGTTGAAGGGGAACAGAAATGTGGCCGCAACAAGAGTGAGCCTTATCTTATATGATACAACAAACAGAATAGAGAAAAGAAATCAAGATGTTCCGTTTTTGTTAAATCTGCCCTTTTTAGGGCCAAGAGTTTTGGGGTATCTGGCCACTTTAGGGCCAACAATTTTTGTGATTGGTGAGAAGAGGTTGCCTCCTCTGGAGTTGACCTTGCCCCGATGCCGCTTAACTCTTTATGCACAAGAATATTACATCCGACACAAAAACAAGACAAGATATATAATACATATTTTAGGGGTGAGTGCAAGAGCGTTGTTTCTACCAAGAGTGCAGGTTAGCTTAGGACAACAACTTGAACTTGATGTAAATAACCCATCACACATGGGAGTAAAGCTGGATCATTAGAATTAAACTGTGAAGATAAATAATAAATACCATTGTAGATCGTTGGGGTATGCAAGCCTGGGTTTTTTTAGAGATGTTCCCTTAAATCCTCAAGGATATTAGAAAAAATCTCAAGATTTACGACTCAAATCCTTATTTATATTTACATCTTTTTTCAAGTGAAATATGTTTAAGAACTCTCATACTGCTTATATATTGGTGGTTCACAACCATAATATAGGATGAACTTACAACCAGGCCCCAGAACAGTAATTTAACACTTAACTATCTAAATGTTATAATGAATGGATTATAAAACATATTGTTAATGTTTAGTTCCTATTTATATTTTCTACTATTCTTATAAATTTCAACTTGTATTAATTATTTTTTCCAAGATTCAGATTCGTGATTTAAAGGTAAATTGGAGATTCGGATTTGTTAAATAGTGGATTTGGCTCAATTCTAATTTTTTCATTTGAGGTGAGTAATTCAAAAAGCTCCCCGAATATACTCCTTTTAGAATTATATCTTGGTGTGGCCATTGGGTCTATTTTCTTCAAGAGGCAGCTATTACCTCTTTGTCCATTGGCAGCAGAGTAAAGTGTGAACGCTGATGTTGTTTTCATTGTAAAAGCAATATTGTTTTCATTCCTATTATATCTTTCCCACTATCTTCTTCCATGTATTAGGTAAAGAATAATACTTAGTCAAAATGCAGAGTTCCTAGGGTCTGGAAAGTCATGGAAAGAGACAGGGAAATGACAATTCATGTCACACTTCTGTTTCATCGAAAATTGTTAAGCCACAGAAGGAAGTGTTGCCAAAAGTAAAAGTAATTTAGTTCCCCGAAGAAACCCTAACACTTTTGGTATATAAGATGATATAACTAAGGTGAAAGTCATTTGGGATTTACAATCTGTTGACAAAACAAGTCTTTCAATTCGTGCAATAATTTAAGTACAATTTTTCAGTTGATGTTTCTCAAGTGTTCCATTGCCTTTGCTCGGGGAGAGAAGGCTGCATACTACATTGTGCATGGCTTGGTTCCATTCCTTTCAGAACAATTTACTGGACCTCCTAAAATCATGTAACAACTTTGTTGTAATTTGTTTTGATGAAGCTTCTTGAATAAAGTTATTCAAAGAGGACAAATGGACATTGTAATCAGATTCTGGTACAAGGAAAATCATAAAGTCGTCAGTTACTTAAACAGTGTGTTTTTCAATAGGAGCACCGCTGAAGTATTACTGAAGTATTTCTTGGATGGTATTTCTCCTCTTTAAGTTGATACAAGTGTCAATAAATGGCTCAAATGACAATTTAAAGTTTATAACACTTCTTCAGGAACACATCAAATCTTTCAGACAGTAAAGTATGTAGTTTGCTGCTAAATCTGGAAACATGTGGGCTTCATGTTGGTCATGGTTCCTTGAGAACAGGAGTGGTGGCGTCTGTTGATTGGGATATAAGTAGCTTATTGTGTCACACATACTACCTGTTCACTGACTACAGCTCGAGCATTGTTTACCTAGTTGACAGGGTGTACAACTTTTCCTTTGAAGTTCTTTGGTGTGCGATGCTTAGAGAATGCCACGTGCCAAATGCCACATTGTTGTGAATTAAATGATTAGGTTTCGTTCAATTAAAAGCTATAATAATGTATAAAAGGTCGGTGAATAATATTATTCTTTTTGCTTAAAAATTGTAATAAATCAACTACTGTGATTCATTGCAAAAATAGAAAAATTATAGCTTCAATCTGTATCTACCATCTGAATCAAATATAATAAGATAGATTATAGACATAAGAAAAACATTAACACCTAGGCATAGACCATTGAGTTAACACATAGCTGACTGAATGTTATGATGAATTCATTTTAGTAAAAAAAAAAAAGTTGATATTTCTGTTTTATATTATTCTGTTATTATAAACATAATATTTCCTCATGTTCATTGTTTTTTCCGAGGTTTAGATCCAAAGGAAAAATAAAGAATTGTTTTTGAGATTTGGTTTCATACATAGTGAATTAGACTCGTTTCTAAATTCAAGACTGGTTAAAATCAGTTTAGTTTTTGCTTCACAAGGATCAAACTTGTTATTTAGATAGTCAACCCAATTAGATTGCCATCTCATGGCTACTTTTATACCCCCCCATTATTTGTATTATAATGGAAATTGAAAAGTCAAAATTAAAAGTATAATGGATTGATTGCAATTCAGTGTCTGGAAATCACTCGGTTTTGTGCAGGTTTGAATTCTACGAAAAGATCAGTCTTGAACCGTACCTGCAGGCTCCTGAACCCACTAGAGCAGACTACACATTACACGCAGTACTTGTCCACAGTGGGGACAACCATGGGGGCCACTATGTAGTCTTCATCAATCCCAAGGGTGATGGCAAGGTAAAGCTAAAGTCTGATTTCGGTAGGAAGAATAGTAGAACATTTCTGGAAATGCTACTAGATTTCAAAATATATCCCTAAGCCAAAACATGCTTTGAAATACATATGTTTAGCAGCGATCACTTTTGAAGAGCAAGGTTTTGAAAACAAGAAAAAATATAATAATAAAAATAACTGACTACTTTGTTATTAAAAGTAAAGTATTAAAAAATGCATTTTTTTAAACTTTTTTTTATGCTTGTATTAAATTAATCATTGAAAGTAAGGTAGAAGGGCAAAGCCTACCCACCAGGAAACTAGGCCTCAAAGTTCACAATTAAAACAAAGCAAAACACATGATTATGTGTTGGTTACATCAGTCCCCTTCTTCAGCAGAAGAGAGTAAACCACAGATTGGACTATTCACTATGGCATATGTGTATTATTAAAGGTTATAAAGTATATGTTGGATATGTAAGAGCTTAACTTGGCTTAATGTTTTGATAAGTTAATGATTTTTAGAATAATTTAATGTTCGTAAAAACATGTTAGCAAATTTAGGATTAAGTTACTATCACCCCTGAACTTGTCTGAAGGTGTAACAAGAACAAGAACTTCTTCCGCATCATCACCAGAGTTGGACTCATCATCATCATCATCATCACTACCTTAGTTGGTTATTAAAGGTGGGCGTCTTGTCATTCGCATCCATCATCTCTTTGTCCCAATTTTCTTAAATGAGTTTCTCGCAGTGCTCAACATGCTAACTCCAGCTAAAACATTTACATGTATCCACACATACTGGCCTCACTTATAACCCAAAACAAACAGTTAATAAGGGAGTAACTGTGGGTGATTGCAAATTAGTATCTTTGCAAGGATCCTGTGTCATATCAAGGCTACCCATTAGCATGTCACTCTCTTAGGGCATCAAATCATGTGAAGCAAGGCGTAAAGGTGTACATATGTTAGCTAAGGGCGACAATTTTATACAAGAATTGGACCCATGCAAACATATTTAACACTTTTATTACATGTGCTCAGCGAGACTTTCACCCAGATTAACAAATAATTTGAAGCCCATTTCAGCGATTTGTTCAATGAAGACTTGCTTCCTTTGAAATCTATGTCACTGTCTCTGAGGGCCAACAATGATGACACGTGTTTCCTGAGGATTATCAATAAAAGGCACATAATCGGATATTTGCGCTTCGATAAAAATATTTTACAAATTACAGCTAATGTACACATGTTCACTAGTTTGTATAGTACAATTTTTGCGTCTATTGCTGTTGATGGCCACATTAGCTTAGATTTGTAAATTAAGGCAAGCGGGAGAAAGGTCAAGAGCCAAGTAAGAGTTTTGTAAATAATCACTGAAACTAACCTTGACGATCGATACATTATATAGATAACTTGATGTATAGAATCTCTTCTAAGCTAATCTACCGCTTTAGCCGAAATGCCAGGAATTCGTTTTCTGATTCTCTTATTTCCAGGAGTCTCAACTTCATCAATGTTCTTTTCATTGTAACTGAAATAAATATTCAGCCAAGAGCCTACTTCATCAAACATGTCTATAGATAAAATTAACCTTCGAAATAATTTCTAGAATAAAAGTGTGATAAGATGGGAGGTTACGCCAAAATCAATACATTTATAAGATAGGCCTACTTTTCTTATAGAAAATAAATAATTTAACATAACTTTCTAATCCCTCATACTAATAAAAAAAAACCAAGACAATCAATAAACGACTATTAAAATTATAACCAACTTTTATTTTTTCAATAATCAAACAACTGGCTAAAATTTTAGCTCTATTAACAAAAATGTGTTTCTACCTTTAAATTTTAGCCTAATATGCTATGATATAATTTTTTCCTAGTACCATTATATTGTTTAATTGATTATTAGCCTACTGATTAAAGGTAGGTTAAGTTATTGGTAAGTATTGCGATTGTAAAGTATTATATGCATTAGTTATCTTTTTTATTATTTTAAAGTATTATTATATGCATTAGTTATCTTTTTTATTATTTTAAAGTATTTAAAACTAGCAGAACTCAACTTTTCAAGTATCAACAACATGGGATTTAGGCCTAGTTTTGATTCAATTGTGAGTTATAAATTATCTTCAATAGTTAGGATTTTAGTGTCATTATGTTCTCCATATTCTTGTGACTGGGATGACTGGATTAGATAATTTAACATTTACTATTTTATATGTAAAAATGTGACCTATATGTAGAGATTTTTGCGCACCCACCCCTGTTAACATATATTTTGAAGGCTCGATTTAGTATACAAACAGATGTGGTTTGAAAATAGTCTTAATACAACAAACACACTATCCAACAGTTTTGTGTTATTAATAGGCCTAGAGCTGTTGAGTTATAATCATAGTTTATCTGAAGTAGGTGTTTGTTTATGTACTATTCCCGTAACCTTTTATAATCTCTGTAACTACTTGACAAACTCTATGTAAATAGGAAGAAAACTAGGCTATGTTGAAACACATTTCACCCTGTTCTGAACGATAAATTGAGGGAACTACTTGTCTTAGACAAAACACTCCTTGCAAAAGTAGAATTAGATTATGTAAGAAGCTTTAAAAAAAATACAAAATAGGCGTGCTCACTATCTCACATTTCTCTCGTTGATTTGGATCAATCCAGCTGACATTTAAGTAACGGCATACTTGAGTGGTAATCTGGCAGATAAATGTGAAGCACTGGGCTCTTCTAGTCGATCTTGCTGGCTGTGTTTGGAAACTCTTGTTCAGTGTGGTTGGGAGGGATGAATTGAGATTAATAAAACTAAACAAGAACCTATAGTATGAGTTTGGTAGGAAGAACAGTAGAAGTTAGTTACTAAAGTTACTAAAACAATGTTAATATATTCATACATAAAGTCATGTCATCTGTAGATGTTACTTTTGATAGATATTATTAATTCCTATAAAATAACACATAATATAGTAGAATGTTATCAATGTTGGTCACAAAGAAATATGTTTGAATTTTCTCTACTGTTCTTCCAACCAAAATCAGGGTGTATGTAACAAAGATTCTTAACCAAAGCTAATAAATTTAAAAATGTTTTAATAGAAAGTTAAACCACTAAAATAAGATATGTTAATTTCAAAATATTTAAACTAATCAATCTCTCCTACTAAAAACTAGAGCTAGGCCACTCGACTCTCTGCATTCTTGAATCCACCAAATATTGACAATTATTCGACATTTGAGGATTCAGTGTTTTACTGGATTTGATGATGGGATCTTTCACCTCATAAACAAAGCATATTTTGTATAAAAAATTACTTAGGCCTACTTGAAAAGCACAACTTATCCGTAATATTTATTTCGTTACACAAAAGAGATAAATGTGAATAAAATCTTCTTTAAAAGCCCGAGTGATAGTTAAAATAAAGATAATGTTAATTCTTACTATCCAACTGGTTTTTATTATCTACAACTCTGCAAGGAACCCCAATTTATTGCATTTAATCCTTAAGTTAGACATTTTGTTGGGTTTCATGAAAAATACTGTTAACAGTCAGACAGCGATAAAACTGTTTATTTATCCCTACCGACCTACATATCGTATATTGATTTTTTGTTTAAAATTTATTCAGGTAATTCTATTGCTAAGTAAACGCTCTTGTTGAGTTTTAAGAAAATATATTAACATAAAATAGAAAATTAAATATATCAGAAAGTACCCACTCCCAAATAAACTTTACAATTATCTCACAGATCATACGTTCCAAAGAAGAGGAACTTTTACAAAACAAATTACCGGTATTAAAAAAAAATATAATTTCGTTAATTTTTGTCTGATCATTTTAATAACTAATACAAAACACATTATACAACAAGAAAACAAACTTTTAATCTTGTTGGCTAGCATGCGGCATATTTTACTCTTTCAACTTATGTAAATTTAAGCTGGTATTTTAAAATATTTAAAAATAAATGTTTGTTATAAAAATAACTTTAATAACTTTTTTTGTGATTTTATATATCTTCTTTATTTTAATAAGAACCAAAGTGAAGTTTTTTCAAAGGTTGCCTTCATTAAGAATTCAATATTGTGACTTGTTAGATAGTTAGTTTATTAACTTTTGTTCAAAACAAGTTTTTTACCCTTTTATTTATAAGGTTTACAGACAAATAATTTGTCAATGGTTTATAATGATCGGTTCTAATAAGATAAGCGTGGAGATTTAATACATCTAATTTATAATACACTGATTTTTGTTGCTCATGTTGCCACAATGGTGCAAATGATATTACATTTGTATTAAATTATAAGTCCGTATAATTAATAATGTAAAGACAAATCATTAAGTAATCCATAAGGAGGTAGTATTAAAAGTGTTACTATAATTTTTTTTGCTGAAATTTATATAACAAACCAATCAAATAAAATGTATTTCTATAATGTCAAATGTTAGTATTTTACGATCAATCTTTGTGAATTATACTGTTTTTCCTCTACAAATTGGACTTTAGTTTGATATAGTGTAATGTTTATCTATACATTACTGTATCCAATCTATGATCTGGGTCATTTTTTTATTCAAGCCACATATTTTCCACAACCGGCTTGCTAAGCCTGTCATAGCTTCAGATACCTTATAATCTAACTTAAGACTAGGACAGAAACAATATCCAGTAAGACTAACCTAAACGTCTAGTAAAAAAATTCCAGTCCCTGGCTGTTAATTTAGCATTGTGAAACCCATATTTCATCAATGATACCGTTTTTTGGCCATGCCGGGAATCGAACCCTAGACCCTTAGCTTAGTAGACAGACATCTTACTGAATGAGCTAAAGTCTCAGAACATTGTTAATTTACTTTACTTCGATTTTTCTTATTAACACAGATAATTTAAATTCACACATTTACATTATTTATAGAAATATATTTAAAATTGACTTTATATAACATAAGATTCCCTTAAAACAAGATTTTAAATAATAATCATTATTATTAATATTATAATTATTCCTTAAATTTGATGCAAAGTTTTAAAAAGATTTTTTTAAACTCATCAAAACAAATGTAACAAAAATGTTTAATAGTGTAGTTTTAATTTATTTAAATGTTTTCACATGTTCTATTCTTATTTTCCCAGTGGTGCAAGTTTGACGATGATGTGGTGTCGAGGTGCACCAAAGCGGAGGCCATCGACCACAACTATGGTGGTCACGATGATGACACAAACAATATGACTGTCAAACACTGCACCAACGCCTACATGTTGGTGTACATCCGAGACAGTGAGCTAAAGAACGTGTTGCAGGAAGTCACCGAGGACGATATTCCGCAGGAGGTGAGGGGCTGACTGGCTGTGTTTCTTGGTGAGGGCATTGACAGAATCATGATAGTTCCCAACCTCCAAACCGAAAAAATTAATCGTGACATATAATTCATTTGATGATAACTTTCAAAATGTACATTCCTAACTTTTGGGCAACCAAATTTGTAACTAGTCAAAAAACATACTAAAACCCAGTATTTTACTCAGAATAATAAATGAATTCTTAAAAAAGGCCAGTTGCAGCTTTTTATTGTAATTTGATTGACGGTGCTGTGCAAAGCTTTGTATTCACAATGTTGAGTGAGATTTCTTCTGCATCAAAGTCGACTTTGCAAAATATACTTTTTTAGAGCTACACATATGCCTAAGTTTGCGTTTATAATACTAAATAAAACAATTATACAACATGCACATTGATAGAATTCCGGTTTAAACACATTTTTGAGGGTCTAGACTCCTTTGGTGAATGGAGTGAAGATGTCGCTTGTAGGATCAGTTGGTGGGTTTGGCAGGCTTGGTAGAATGATGTGCAACAGTACCTTCTGGCTCAATGAGGAAAGCAACAGGAAACTACCGCACTCCTAATTTACCTAGAAAGCCTTTTCACTGCTGCCAAGGTTTTCAGCTGACACTGGAACTGTTTAGGATCCAACCAAACTTTAGGTTGAGTACCAATCATTGCGCAAACAAAAGTAGGCCATGCATATTAGAAAATTAGAACTACACTGAAATAATAGAAACTACGAAAGGATCAAAATATTACCTTGTTTATTAACTAATACTAATAATGTTTTAATTCAAATACTGATGTCAAAAATACTTAAAACTTAGACATGTTTAAATACTAAACAAATAAATATAAGAGAGGTTAAAAACAAAACGATCTTACTAACGAGTAACGCAACGTTAATACCTAACGACTGATGGAAATGACGTCATCAGGAAGCCAACGATATGTAGTGTAGAGAGATCTCACTCTAGCTTGGACATGGCGTTGTTTTTGGCTTCTAATTCTTTAAATACTTGCCTTGGGTGCCCAATATGGCTGTTTTAGTAGCCTGTTTTAACACTTTTTAAAGCAAGTCTTTGGTTGAGTGAAATAAACTTTCTTTTGAAAGAAAATTATATTGGTTCAGTTTGTACTATTTTAATTTTTTTGTTCAAGTTTTAGAATGGCTGCTAATGTCAGCAATGTTTTATTATTTATTCACGTTTAGATTGAAAAAGTGACCATAATTCGCGTTTAAATGGCCAAATCATCAATTTCGCGAATAGATTTAATTTCATTTTATTTCACATCAATATTTTCACTCAAAACTGCCACAATGATGTTTAATTATGTTTCTATGGCAATTTTAATGTGCTAAGTAAAAGTTTGTAAAAACACAACTCGCGAAATATCGATGTCTCTACCAATAGTGTCATACATAGGCTCAAAATAAAAAATAAATATTTTCTCTTTGCCTTTTTTTTAAATCTCTGATCTGAGATTTTGTTCAAATTCCCTTATCTTGGATATCTTTCCGATTCAAAGATTGAGTCTTTATACCTCAAGTAAATTATATAATTTGTCATGTATATTACCTCATAGACAACAAAGAGAACACTTTCTATGTAAATTAATTATATTATTACATTGTTTTCCTTTTTTGTTATCCTCTAAACCATACAAGACTAATTCCTTTTTACAAATTTTTTAAGCTTGTTATTTGAAGTAAAAGTTCTTAAGAATTGTATTCAAGGTGCTTTTTTTTTTAGATTTTCACTAATCTCTCGAATACCATATGAGTCAAGCATTCTATCTCTGTCATAAACACTTAACCCACGTTTTTGAATTAATGTGCTTCATTATTATGCTTCATATACTTTATTTCTTATTCATTAAACTGTGTATTACATTTTTATAACAGATTTTCTCCTAAGTTGATTAGTTGATCTATTTACATCCGCATGACTGAACAGCATCACAAAAAATAAGAACAAATTTGAACTATAAATCTCAAATATACTTTATATATATATAATTATTTTGGTAAAGCTAGATTAAACAAAAAATCAAATTTGTATTTTACTGATAATTGAGATTGAAAGTTTACAAAGCTTTGCACACATTAAGTATTTAAGCGTTATTTAGTTTCACGTTATTCTCACAGTGTTTTATAGCGGGAAATAGTTGTTTTTGTGAGATATTAGGGTTTCTTCTACACACATAAAAAACTTGTTTAGAAAATACTTCCCGCCCTCCTCCAAAGAGTTTACTTTTAAACAATTCTAAAGGAACACTTGAATAAACCATCATATTTTGTTTGATACTAAACCACTAAATGTCTTATCAGAAAGCTATTGTGCGACATTTAAAAATAGACAATTAAATCAACAGTTTGCAGTAGAAATAGAATTATTAGTTTTATTAGAAAATTACCAAAAAATACATACATATATTAGATAAAATTACAACTGGTAAAAATTAATAAGATTTCCTTTTTATTTAGTTTTATCAATTTCCTTTACTATAAAAAAGTGTTAAAAACAAATATAGCAGTTGAAAAATTCTCAAATAGCCCAATATAAAACCACTACAGATTGTTTACTTTATCAAATGTATAGAAAGGTTCACTCAGAAAAACAAGTTATTAGATAGAAAAATTATAGGGCACAGGTAATCCGACATAGGGTGTATTGTTGATATGGTAAATATGATTATCTTGCAATCTTACCATATCTATATATTATATCAATCATTAATTTATTTAAAAAAAATTTACACTATTGATTTTGAGGTATTTTTAGTTGTGCAATCTAGTGTCTAAATTAATAAACTATATTCTTCAATGGTATGTCTCACACAAGCTTTGTGAACACACGGTAAGTGAAGAGGGCTGTTCTTAATAATCATCTGAAATGCTTTCTTAATCTGCGAGTTATAGATAAAATACTCTTGTGTTTATGAATATATTATTTACATGAAGATTCATCTTTAGCAGACTCAGAGGAGTTTATTTCAAGTCCGTTCACAATAGGATTTGTCAGATGGTGTTTTTTCATAGCTGACAAACCATTATTTTGTAATCTGTCCAAGGCGGTGATGTGTCAGTAACATTTACATCTCAACAATAATTATTTGTACCATATATTTATCTGAATCCAAGACTAGTTTTTCCCCCAAATTTGTAGCTTCAAAATCTAGGGGTCGTCTTAAAATCGCAGACTAAGGATTGGGCTACATCAAAAGGTAACATTTTACATTTTTATTTAATATTAATACTATGGGGGAGGGGTCAAAAGGTCAGGAATTTATCAATTCCTGTTGGTGGTGGGAATATCCCCCCTCTCCCCAGGGAGGAGTAACGTTCCAACACAACTTCCTAAAAGGGAAAACAAACAAAAGATGAACAAAGGAATTCGGTAAAGAAATATTGTCGCCTGAGAATGCAAGTGTTCTATCTCCAAAACTGTTAAATTTGAGATATTTGGTGTTTACATTTATTTAGAATGCATATGATTCACCTGCGGTGAAATTGAGGCTTCTATGAAACTACTTAAGAAGATACAAATTCGAGTTGTCATCTAGTAACATTGGTTTTATATGCAAGGTCAAACTTCAATGCTCTTTTACACAAAAGGGAAAAATTGGACATAGAACACTTGCATATCTCGGTCGACGATATGTAATATAACCAATACCTCTTTTTCCAGTCGTAGCAATGCAAACTGTGTTCTTTTCATTGTAAAAAGCCATACTGGGTTTCTTCCCTATTAAATGTTTTCATCCACCTTTCCTGTACAGTCTTCAAAATCTAACATCCACTATTAAGAGTGTTGACACTGGCCTAAAAATATTATTATTATTCCTCCTTGCATATATTTCCTTAAATTATTTATATAGTGGCCGATCTTTCTAAAACATTTTGAACAAAAATAAATAATAACATTAAAATATAGCTAATTTTTTAACAGGGTGTAGTCTGAATTTGGCTAGACATTGATGTTCAAGTTTCTATTTTCTTGAGCTATCACATCAACGCTCTCGCATAGTTCTGCTACATTGGCCATAATTTTTTAAATTATTTTGTATACATGTTTTTATGTTAAATCTATTTGTTATAAAAGGTGCTATGCTGGCGGCCGGGGTTCAATCCTTGGTCCCGGCAAAGATTTATCTGATTACCAAACCCTTCCTTCACCTCTAACAAGACATCTTGTGAATGTGAGGAATGCCAGACCTCCACCGTGGTTCGGATTCCACGTTAAACTGTAGGTCCTCCATTTTATCTCACAATCACCCTACCATTACACATTAGCGTAAGTGCGTATAACCCGAACGGGTAGTAAGACGCGGTGCTGCTAATAATAATAATAATAATATTATAAACATTGCAATAATACATATGTGGAGTGGTTTATGAATATGAACCACAGATGACCATTGTTGCTAACAACAAGTCTTAAATCAAAAGCAAAATTACAAGTTAAAGTTTTTTAGTGAAGTATTTATACAAAATTTAATAAATTTAGTGTTTAAATATCTTGACCTTTCAAAATTATACATAAACTGTTTTTCCTTCTTTATTAGCTCTTGTTCTTTTACTCTCACAATTTTTATCTGCCCGTGCCATCTCTTCTTTGTTCTCCCTTGTGGTATTTTCCCTCCAAACTTCATCAATCTCGTAATTATTTCCTTCATCATCACATGCCCATAACATCTCACTCTTGCTTCCTCTCCTATTTCATGTACTCCCTGTATCTCCTCGTGACAGCTAACATACTCCTCACAAACTTCATTCCCACTCCCTCCAATTTCCAAGTCTCTCTAACATTCAATGTCACTGTTTCTGCTGCTTATCTGACATTGGGTATAAAGTATGCCCTACACACATCGAAGACGATCTGCGCCCCGGCCGTCCTTGCACATTAAACGCAGATGTTGAAATTGAAAAAGTGAGTGAAATTGTTCAAAAAAATCGTTGCCAGAGAATTCGAGCGATTGCTGACCTAGTTAATATCGATAAGAAAACTGTTCTACAAATTTTATACGGAAATTTACACATGAAAAAAGTTTGCTCTAAAATGGTACTAAAACTGCTCACTCCTGAGCAAAAAGAAATTTGAAAGAACATTTCTGCTAACATCCTTCATAACATCGAAAATGATCCAAACTTTTTAGAAAGTGTGATTACTTGTGACGAATCATGATTTTTTTCAGTTCTACCCTGAAACTAATTGCCAATCCATGCATTGGAAGAGTCCCAGTTCACCGAGACTAAAAAAAACCCATGGATGTGGAAGAATAGCTTGTGAATTCTTCGTCAGGACAACGCACCAGCACATAAAGCACTGTCTATCCAGAGTTTTTTTTTTTGGCAAAGCACAAGATTCTCGTGTTAGAACATTCACCTTACCTGATCTAGTCCCGGGTGATGTTTTTCTGTTCCCGAAGATCAAGTCTGCACTAAAAGGATCCTGTTTCGACTCTGTTGATGTTGTGAAGGAAAAAGCGACAACGTTCATGAACAGCCTCTCAGAAAAGGATCTGAACCATTTTTTTCTAACAGTGGAAGATTCTTATAGAGGTGTAGGGATCAGGGAGGGGACTACATTGAAGGTGATCACATGTCCATTAAGTAATTTTGTAAATACAATCTTTTAGAGCGCCAGTCCAGTTATTTAATAGCCAAACCTCATGCATCATTCTTAATTTGATTATATTTGGAAGAAGATACAGGATGATTGATGGAAACATATAAAAGGTATGACACAAAATGGCTTTTTTTCTAATTAAAAGAACAACACTGTTCACACTTATTAAGGGATTGGTTTGAGCTCGAATTCAAATGTAATGAATATTTTAATCTTTAAAGAATGGTTTTAAAATGAGAATAATACTCAAATACTTAAAATAAAACATTTGAAATCTTACATTGTATTAATGATTTTACAATGACCAGATCACTTAATAACTTTGCATTTTACAAATAGAGGACAAAGCAAACAATCGCTTGTTCATTTTTAGACCCAATATAATAACACACTTGAATTTGGTGAGCCTATATTCCTTTAGTGTATTTGCACACCTCTAGTGTATGTACGGGGTAGTGAGGAGCACTACAAGGAGCTTACCCAGTGGATATTGCCTAACCTCACTTAATCCGGCGGATCTCATCACTAAGCTACCCCGCAGATCGACCAACCTGGTGGAGGTTGGGTTGAACCCCAGCGAAAGTCTGGTCTGGGCTTGGCCAATGTGTGTTCCCAGCTTGGTGTGGTTTGTAAGTTTGAGGTTTGGTGACGATGAGCTAAGTCAGCATCAGCACCCNAGATCCTCAGTTAGAGAAGGCTACCACCGAGATCTACCTGAGGCAGCCTTGCGAAAGTGTAGGCCATGACTGACTTAGTAAGCCTTTGACTGAAGCTAACATAAATACTCATCAAATAAGGATAAATGATGGACCGGAAACAAAGACTAACATTAGCTGTGAATAGAGACTCTGAATGTGGTACACTTGCGACAAGATTGGAGGAGAGGAGACTAAGTGAAGAAAGAGTTCAGCGCAGGAGCCGAGGAAAGGATTCACCTTACACAGGATGTGAAATGCATAAGGGAGGTGAAATGATGTGGAGTGGTAGTAAGATTAGGATGGTAAGTGGAAATGGTGGGGCTCGAATGATAATTTTGAACAAAGGTAAACAAATGGAATTGCTGCATCACAAGTTTGATGTCCCTTGATAGAGAGGGAATAAAAAGTTACTTGGGAAATAAAAGGCAATTGGTGATGGGCCACAGTAATGCTCACGTTGGGAAAGAGAAATAAAGTTTTGATCAAGTGTTAAGACTTAATAGAGGGGGATATGAGATTCTTGAACAGTTATTGGAGTTTTGCACTAAATGGGATGAATGGGACGATTATGTGCTCACAAATAAAGGTGGCATAAGGCTAATACAAGAAGAAAGTCATAAAATCACTAGATACAGTTAAGATGTGGAGCAAACATCTGTAATACAGGTGGCTGGAAAGCAATAACAGCTGTTTGTTCTGGCAGAAGTTGTAAAGCCTTCCACCACATTAACTTTCATGTCAAAAAGATTTTAAAAATGCCCTATAAATTTCCAACAAGATAAAAAACAGACTTTTGATAGTGTTTTCCACTCAGTACAACACATTGAACATGCCATTTCCTAAGATTTCTCCCCCATATTTTCATTATATCAAAAAACACATAAGCATGTATATTTGTGTATCTGTATTTTAGCCTATGTGGCTAGACTTGCCTCTCGATAATGTAATACAGGCTGCGGGCGGCAAACATATTTGCAGGGAATGTAGGAGAAAAGTAGGAAAGAAAGAAATAATAAGGGTGGGAAGGTTAAACAAATAGAGGAGAAATAGCTGTACCTAAGAGAGGCAAGAAGCTCAAATATCCAAGGATGAAATGGGAGAAGTTAAAGAAAAGTTTGGTTGGGAGCTGCAGAGGAGGTATTCGGGAAGACAAGTGATAATAATAAAGGGAAGGGGACACCATGGTGGAATGACAAGGTGAAGCAGTGGAGGATATGTAACAGCATTCAGAAGGAGTTTGATGAAGAGGAATTAGGAAATAGGAGGAGGTTAGGGAGAAGTAAGAGCAAAATGTGTGACACAGTAAGAGATGGGAAGGTAAGTGAAAATGTGTTATATAGCCAGGTAATAAATAGGAGAAATGATTGAGGAGGACAGGAGAAGAAGAAATGGATCTATGGAGGGAATCGGCAGAGTATGAAGGATTAGCAAAATAATATGGAAATCGGGGGAGGGGGGAGGACTCACATGTAAAGGAGTTGAGGCATGAAATAATAGGGTGTTGTGTATCTTTGCATTTGCTGAACAGGGGGAAAGCACCAGAAGTGGACGATCAGAAATAATAAGAGCTTTAAAAGAAGGGGGAATACATTGGTTATACTGGATGGTGAGAGTGATGTTAAAAGAAGGGGGAATACATTGGTTATACTGGATGCCGCGAGTGATGTTTAAAAGAGGGGGGAATACATTGGTTATACTGGATACCGAGAGTGATGTTAAAAGAAGGGGGAATACATTGGTTATACTGGATACCGATAGTGATGTTAAAAGAAGGGGGAATACATTGGTCATACTGGATGCCGAGAGTGATGTGGAAGAACAGGGTACCGGAAGAAGGAAATTACAGCACAGTTTTTTAAGAAAGATTACAGGAAGAGGTACGAATTTTAGGGCAATAACACAAAATACGAAATAATATGAAAAGAAGGAACAGAGATTTACAATAGATTAGATCTTCACTACACGACTGGATGGAAAGAAGTAATGAATTTGGGAAGTACTCGGCAATAGTATTTACATACTTTCTGATAGAGGCTGATAATTCAATCGGGAGTGAACTGATTTTAGCTCTTTCTTTAAGGTGAGGCTTCATCACAGTCAAAGCTAACTTTTTCAAAAATATTCTTGTAGCTGTACAATTTTGAGATGTTGAAGAGTATAAGATTTATGCATTGATACCAGCTATATTTATCATTGAATAAAATACTCTCATAGGCCATTGCCGTGTAATACATGCAACATTGTACACACTACACATTTGATCCATTGTATCTATCCCTGCCTTTGGCTTGCTGCAATCCATTATTATAATTGGTTTTTAGTGTCATCATTGATAGTTGGTGAATCATGCATTTCAGATGATAAAATGACAAACTTGTTTTTCTTGGGCGCATAGGATATGATCGGCATGTTTTTTTTGAAATCCAAATATGGACGAACCCACTTCTCGATTTTTATTTGCCTGAAATTCATAGGGAATCTCTCCTTGATTTTTTTCTGAGTGTACCAACAAACGTTATTTTCTTTCCCAAAAGAGATTTTGCCGAGGGATAGCTGGTATACCAGTTATCCACTGCAAGATTTTGATTTGAGCCTTCAATATCTGAAACCAATCTATTCACATTGTCATTTGGCTTATTTGACACTAAATACAAGCCTTATTCTTGCTTACCAAGACACACTTCTAAATTATGAACAAAAAATGTATTTGAGTCACAAATTGAAAAAAATATTGATCCCATATTTTGCAGGTTTATTTGGAATATATTGAACAAAACTGCAGTGCCCCCGAAATACGCTTCTCATCAATTGTGACACGAGTACCCATACTATACCTGTTCTTACAATTCAGTACAAATGCATCCAAAATGATCTCACAGCAACTAGCTTATCTATTTTTCTTCGGTCATTTGTATTATCCTTATTGTCAAATTGTAGAGAATCAAGCAAGAATAAAAATCGTTTGTAGCTCATACAAATTCTTAGAATCAGTATTCTGGTCCCGTCTGAAGCCCATAATACTTTGACATTAGGGTGATGTCCCTCTTTGATACCAATAAGTTAAAGACACCCCAATAATGCCACAATGAAAAAGGTTCATAAAACACTGTATTACAACTATTGTAGTTATGGATCAAACATATATATATGCAGTGGTAGACGATGCACAGTAGCCTCATGACTTCTTTGGTGCTGACTGACAGCTCACAGCTGACTTCTGACTGTCAACATTTAGGTATATACCTAAATTTTGACTGTCAGAAGTGACAGCTGCTAAACACATATTTTTACAGATCATTTGGTCTGGCGTAGGTATACATAATTTGGTCTGGTAATGTTTCAAAGCTGTCAGTCAGCACCAAAGAAGCCATGAGGCTACTGTAGTATGATGGACATACATTTCCCATCCTTATTACTTATCCCTACCCTTTTAATGGAAATATGTTGATAGCCCAAGCAAGTAGTTAAAACACAATGTACAAAACATTAATAGGATCTCACTATTACATTGAGAAGTTCTGGTTAAACATTCCAATTGATGATTCTAAGCAAAATAAATTGAGAATTTAATATAATCTATAATAATTTTTTTTTTTTTTGCACAAGCGATATTAAACACATTTGATATATAATTTGTTGGCTGTCACTTCTTTTCTAAACCATGAATTATCCCAGTGTTCTATCACCCCTCTTAAACATTGTTTTAGTAGTTTGAGTTGCTTATGTGGCCTAGACAAAGTGTCTGGAACTGTCTGCCTGGAAATTAAGTGGAAAGTAAATATTGATATTTGTCTGTGCTTGCATTTGTAATGCCATTGTTTGCTTACAGCTGAGTGAGCGACTACAAGAGGAAAAGCGCATGGAACAAATCCGTCGTAAGGAGCGCAATGAGGCGCACCTCTATATGTCGGTGCAGGTCTTGCTGGAAGACAGCTTTGAGGGTCACCAAGGGAATGACCTTTATGACCCTGATAAGGTTCACTATAGGATATACAGGGTCAAGAAGCAGACTACTATACAGGAACTAGTGGAGCAGTTGGCTGATAGTCTGGTAAGTGTTTTAGTTTGGTGCCTGAGTAGGGCACAAGAGTGCTAATAGTTACCTAGGTATCATCATAAACTGTTTACAACCTGTGGCTGGATCAATTTCTAAAATGCCTCCAACTTCCTCTTGTCCATTCCATCCTAGCCTCTTCCTCCCGTTATTCTCCTTGGTATTATTTTATTTTTTATTCGCATTACCTGTTGTACTAAGTGACTATAGCAATTTAGATTTCAATTCAATAAATATGTCTAATCACAAATTTAATCAAGCTCTTAACACATTATTTCACTTGCTCTAAAAGTAATCCCATTTCAATTTAACGTGTCATTGGTGGAAACATCTTAATAAATTAATGTGGATTTGTTTTCAGAATTATCCTATGGAACAGATCAGGCCATGGCCGTTCAGCTATCGGTCAAACCAGACGTGCCGGCCTACCCTGGTCGATCTGGAGTCCGACCTTCACAAGACTGTGCTGGATGTATCTGAGAACCAGAATCCTTGGAATGTGTTTGTGGAAATGGTACCTCCAGACTCAGGATTGCAGTCTCTACCTTCCTTCGACAAGGACTCGGACGTGCTGCTTTTTTTCAAACTTTACGACCCCAGATCTAAGAGAATTCACTATTGTGGGCACCATTACATGCCTGTCGCTGCCAAAGTCCGTAAGTTTGGTTAAACTGGTTCTTTGTTTATACTTGAGATGGGCCACTCGAATCCACCGAATCCTGACAAGTATTTGAGATTCGAGGATCCGGTGTTTTACAGGATTCGATGATCGAATATTTCACCTCATAAACAAAGCATAATATTTTGAATTCAAAAATTACTTGTATAGGCCTACTTTAAAAGCACAACTTAATCCGTAATATTTATTTTGTCGGAGAAAAGAGATAAACACAAATAAAATATTCTTTAAAAAATAAAAATAATCGATAGGTGTGGAAAATCTTACGTGCCTAGTACCCTACCCTCCCAACCGTATGGGAAACTTGGACTCGACCACATGCTCACTTCTAAAACTTTCACCTCATGAACAATCTTGTAAATATTTTAATGAACACATTAAAACTCTTCAAAAACTGAAAATTAAAACTAGAACTACAAATAAACTTGAAATAAATTAAATCAATTACAGCTTTAATTTTAACAGAAATAAGAACTCATTACACATGATACAAAGTCGGCGGCCATTACACATGATATAAAGTCGACCACCATGACACATATTATGTTTACTCGCCCGAGTGATAATGAAAATAAAGATAATGTTAATTATTACTATAGAACTGGTTTTAGTTATCTAGACCTATGCAAATAACCCTAATTTATTGCATACGATCCTTAAGTTAACCATTTTGTTGGGTTTCATGAAAAATAAATACTGTCAACAGTCAGACAGCGATAAAATTGTTGGTTTATCTCTACCGGCCTATGCATCGTATATCTATTGTTTGTTTAGAATCGATTCAGGTAATCTGATCACTAAGTAAGCTCGACTTTTAAGAATCAAATAACGACTTGCTAATCCATTATTTGTTTTTAAATTGATTTTAACTTATAGTTTATCATTTTTAAAATATGTTATTGAAGTAATTGTAGAAATGTTCAAACGTAGTCCTACCATATAAAATGGGAATGAACATATTGTAGTCGAAAATATGTTCGTGTTTTAAATAGAATGTATTCTCAGAAATCGATATATCGCAAGTATCGAACATATTTGTTTTTAATGGATATAAAAGAAAATAATAATAAAACATACTTAGACATGATTGAGTTAACAATTTCCAATGTATGTTTAATTGTTAAGCATATTGTTTTAGTCTTTATTAAAAAATATCAGTTTGTATTTTTATTTTTGCTATCTTAATACAATAAAATATCCTTTATGGATGATTAAGTTGATCAAAAGATAACTAGGCCTAATCTGTTTATTTCACGGTTTTTATAAACTTAACTCATTCTAACAACACTTTTAAAGATAACTAAAAGACACTCAAATTTTGATTGATTTGATTTTTAAACAATGAGTCTAGATTGTTTAATTTGACTGGATTTTAACCTGTATTTTGCGAGGGGTGGTTGGGGTGGATTGAAATTGAAAGCATGATTAAAATAAATCTTAATTTACAGTTTAGGCCTATATTGTGTAATGTAGGTCTATTTGTAAATCATTAAAATTTATAACGATTTGCTAGGATTCGGATTCGAGATTCAAAAATAAAATATAGATTTGGATTCGAGAAATAGTGGATTCGACCCATCTCTAGTTCAAACTTTTAAGAGAAGCTAAGTATTTCTTGTCAGAATCTTGACTTTTCTGTAGCACGATGGGGATATCTTTGAGAGGGTCAATATCTTATATAGGTTTTTGGCCCGATTTGTAGTTGGGAAAATCAGATCATTTGGCTACTAACGCTCCCAAATTTTCTTTATATAGAGTTTGAATTATAATTTTTGTGTTATTATGATGTTTACTTTTGGTTTAGCCCATCATAATTATAGAACAAAGCTAAAAGATAGACCCTAAATTATTAATCTATTGCTAGTTTACTTTAAACAAAATCAAGATTCAGTGCAAAAAAACAAACCAAAAACGTACCAGGTTAGATAATATTTTAACATGTATGCCTACCGTATTTTCTAAAATATGGATTTGAGACATGTTGAATTCTTGTTAACTATCCCATCTTTAAACAGAATATATTACACCTTTAACAAATGTTGTGTTGTTCAGAGGAGCTGATACCAATTCTGAACGAGAGGGCAGGGTTCCCCCCAGACACGGACCTAGTTCTCTACGAGGAGATAAAACCCAACATGGTGGAGCGGATAGAAAACTACAGTGAACCCCTGGAGAAGGTTCTAGAGGAACTTATGGATGGTGACATCATTGTTTTCCAGAAGGACGAGAGAGATGATCTGTACGATCTTGCTACTTGCCGAGAATACTTCAGGTAAGTTTTGGCCACTTTTTGTGTCTTATTATTAACTACATCTTACATGGCCTACTCGTTCTCTTTGACCAACACACTCTACCTTCATATATTAGCTTAGTCATGGTGGCTACAATAGCCCCATAGCTTCTTTGGTGCTGACTGACAGCTCACGGCTTTGAAAAGTTACCAGATCATATTATTTATCCCTAAGCCGAACCATATGATCTGTGAAAACATGTGTTTAGCAGCTGTCACTTTTGACAGTCAAAATTTAGGTATATACTTAAATGTTGACTGTCAGAAGTCAGCTGTGAGCTGTCAGTTAGCACCAAAGAAGCCATGGGGATATTGTACAGGCAAGGAAAAGTCAATGAATTTTTGCATGACAGGGAAATGTCAGGGAATTAAAAACATATCTAAAATATCCGATAAATTTGCAACCAAACGCTAAAAAGTTAATAATAACTAAATAAAATAACATTTTAATTTTTAAAATAACTAATAAAACTTATTATGTTTAGTACACATAATTTTTATATCTGATCGATAACAAAAGTCATCCACCATTAAAACTGAAAAAAGTAGTCTGGGAGAATTGGAAAATCTGGAAAAATCGGGGAATTTTGTAAAATATATTTTGTAGCCACCCTGTCTATGTAATCTGCTTGGATTCCATAATTAATTGTTACTCTCAAAAGTGAGATAATGTATTTTCTCAAAATTTACCAGTAACATAGACCCTTCGGCCTCATGCTTCAATTGTACAATAATATATTTCTCAATTAATTCTAGTGCTTAAAGTTATGTAAATAACCACAAAATTTCATATGTTCAATTCGATTTCACTTTGAATTGAAAAAGTGGACTTTGCTTAACTTTATTTTATACAAAAAGTGCTAAAAATGCATTTCTTTCAGGGATTTATTCCACCGAGTGGAGGTGACTTTCTGTGATAAAATGATTCCTAATGACTCTGGCTTTACGATTGAGCTTTCACAGCGCATGACTTACGACCAGATGGCGAGAGCAGTTGCCCAGAGGGTGGGCACTGACCCCTACCTACTACAGTTCTTCAAGTGTCAAAAGTGAGTTTACCTGGATAAAGTAATAACTGTACATTTAAAACATGGAGGTCAAAAGTTTATTAAATACTATTTAGTTTAGTATTTCAACCTATTAAATAATTTTTATTTTATTCTGAAAAATTATTAAAGTTTTTACAATTCTATTATATCTACTTATTTAAACATATATAATAGAAAGCTGATTAAAAATGATGTATTCTTACAGTGTTTCAGTCAAAATTTAAAAGTGTAATATTTGAATATTATTCTAACCATTACAGTTACAAAGACAGTCCTGGTCACCCTCTTAGATGCACGTATGAGGGGACGTTAAAAGAATTACTCGTCTATTGCAAACCTAAGACTCCCAAGAAAATATTCTACCAACAGCTTAGTATACGAATCAACGAGCTGGAAAACAAAAAACAGTTTAAGGTGGGTGAACGAGAATACCTGCACTTATTGGGAATTACGTTATTTTTGTATGTAAAGGGTACATTCCATTTACCTTGAAAGGTAGCAGTCTTACCTTTACGTATTACACTTGGTGGCTACAGTAAGGGTAGACCTAGAAAAGTAAGGGAAATGGAATTTAATAAAAAATAAGGAAAAATCAGCTAATTTAAATACTTAAATCATTCTGCACTTATATATTTAAACAAAAGAGGAAGATTTTTGTTCTCTATGTTAACAAAATACATTGGCCTAAGCTATGTCAATCTTACCATGAGATGGTTGTACAGGTGTGGCTTTATACCACAATCACACAAATCCACAGACTATACCTAATAAAATACTAGAAAAATAACATGAACATATAATTGGTACTATCAATAGTTTCGATACTATCATCTTTGATAGTGGCGAAGTTGTTAAAATTTATAATAAAATATATAATAAATAAAAAATGAATCGATATGATTGAAAGTCGTTTATATTCTTTAGTGGCAGATTCCTGCAATCATAAATGGCCTGAAAAAAGGGAGAAGAGGAAAAGCAGAATCAGAAATAGAAATATCCTGATTGAATTTTGTAATTAAAACTATAAATACAAAAGATACATTTAAAAAAATATTGCATGATTTTAAAATAACATTTTTTAATGTCAACTACTGCACGGTATTTAATAAACTCATTTGTAAACCCATATATTTTTTTATTACACATAAGATGGTATATTCCATTCACGATAGGTTTTTACCTGGATGACAAAATGAAAGATAAATGGATGTTAGGTTGATAAAAGGTCATTTCCCACTACAAATGATTCACTGAAAGAGTAGGATTTTGAACACAAAATTCTACGTACAAACTAATGGGTTAAAAATAGGCAGACATTAGAATGGTCAGAATACCCTTACACTTCACCCACCCACCCACTCCGAATCCCTTATCCTCACATTTAATTCTAAGAGTGATACTATCGTTACCAATCTGGATACAACCGATAGTGCTATTGATGGTTTCTCATCCATATGGACCTTTCTACAGGCGTTCATGTTTGGCATAGTTATATCTTCTCTATTTTTATTCCCTTCTGCTTATTTGTTAGCATGTTGTCATAGTCTAAAGCTAAAATGACAATAAATTATTTCAATATTGCTATTTGTAAAACTCGAAGGTAATGAAATGTATTTATATTTGTTTTTTCTCCAAATATATTCATAAATAGTTAAATACACAATAGGAGCAACAAACTTTGTAGACAGTTTTAACTAAATTATTTTAATCAATACTAATTCGACTTTTATTTACATAAATAATATTTCTTTCAGCATATTATATCATTGCTTTTTGAGAAAAATAATACCTCTTTCCCCCCTAAAAATAATCTCATCTTTTGCATGTCTCTACCTGTAGTTTATTAACAGACACGCTTGGCTGACTTTTTTAGGAAACCTATGTTGTTGTTTTTTGTGAATAGTGTTAGGACATTTTTAGGGACGAAACATTGCACTATATTCGAGCCAATACAGGGGATACCTATCTCCTTGCCACATCTAAAGTGTAACCCACACTTTCAATCTATACGGCATAAGAAAGAGATAGCTGTATCAAAGAGTTGGTTTTGGTTTATTTATACCCATGTAGTTTCAAACTTAGATTATCTAAGAAGGAACATAGTTTAAATTCCCTGTCACATTGTTACAGTGTATATGGGTAGGACCTAAGCTTAAAGAGGAGAAGGAACTTATTTTGTACCCCAATAAGAATGGTACAGTAGCTGACCTCTTAGAAGAGGCGCGGAAGCAAGTGGAGCTCTCTGAAAACGGCACAGGAAAACTTAGGTGAGTGCATCACAACCTCTAGTATGTGGCAAATAAAATTATTAGATTTTGTTATAAGCTGTTGTATTTCTATAGGAATAGCCTGCAAATAAAATATTTATTTTTGTTTTAGTATGGTAACAAATTTCTTTTTCAAAGTTTATGAGGCAACATTTAGAAAAATTACAGACAAAATTTGTATATACAACACAAACCAGAGATAAATTTTAAAAGTTCTTTAACATTGTTGCCCTTTTTAGTCCGTTTCATTATATCATATTTTTTTGTTCACAAAATGGCTATTATAAGAGCTTTTTAACTATTTAACTTTTTTTTAACTATTGTTTAATGACAGAAGGAACATTGTTTTTTGTATCATAATGTTAACACACACATAAATCAACATAATTGACCATCATTCAAATATAAAAAGTAGGGAGGGTGGCGAAGTTAATAAACAGCTCAATTTCAATGTCTGACTCTTACTATAGAGCTGATATCTTATTGTAAACTTGTCATGCTTTATTTCAGGATATTTGAAATTAATTGCAATAAAATAGCTTCTGGACCTAAAGAAGACACCCTTCTAGAAGCGCTGAACTCCACTGGTACTAAAGTGTATAGGTGAGTTGGTACTTATTAATTCATTAATGATTTGATTCTTAGTGAGCACAAATAAAACCCACAAAATATCAAACAAACTTGTATAACTGTTAGTCTCCTGTGACACCAACATTGGATGGGTTGGGATGTAATCGTCGTCTCCTGTGACACCAGCATTGGATGGGTTGGGATGTAATCGTCGTCTCCTGTGACACCAACATTGGGTGGGTTGGGATGTAATCGTCATCTCCTGTGACACCAACAGTGGGTGGGTTGGGATGTAATCGTCGTCTCCTGTGACACCAACATTGGGTGGGTTGGGATGTAATCGTCGTCTCCTGTGACACCAACACTGGGTGGGTTGGGATGTAATCGTCGTCTCCTGTGACACCAACACTGGGTGGGTTGGGATGTAATCGTCGTCTCCTGTGACACCAACACTGGGTGGGTTGGGATGTAATCGTCGTCT
Source organism: Timema shepardi (assembly GCA_902151425.1). Lineage (NCBI taxonomy): Eukaryota > Metazoa > Arthropoda > Insecta > Phasmatodea > Timematidae > Timema > Timema shepardi. The sequence goes on along the minus strand of CABFVX010002566.1, from coordinate 54,124 downwards.
CCTGTGACACCAACACTGGGTGGGTTGGGATGTAATCGTCGTCTCCTGTGACACCAACACTGGGTGGGTTGGGATGTAATCGTCGTCTCCTGTGACACCAACACTGGGTGGGTTGGGATGTAATCGTCGTCTCCTGTGACACCAACACTGGGTGGGTTGGGATGTAATCGTCGTCTCCTGTGACACCAACACTGGGTGGGTTGGGATGTAATCGTCGTCTCCTGTGACACCAACACTGGGTGGGTTGGGATGTAATCGTCGTCTCCTGTGACACCAACACTGGGTGGGTTGGGATGTAATCGTCGTCTCCTGTGACACCAACACTGGGTGGGTTGGGATGTAATCGTCGTCTCCTGTGACACCAACACTGGGTGGGTTGGGATGTAATCGTCGTCTCCTGTGACACCAACACTGGGTGGGTTGGGATGTAATCGTCGTCTCCTGTGACACCAACACTGGGTGGGTTGGGATGTAATCGTCGTCTCCTGTGACACCAACACTGGGTGGGTTGGGATGTAATCGTCGTCTCCTGTGACACCAACACTGGGTGGGTTGGGATGTAATCGTCGTCTCCTGTGACACCAACACTGGGTGGGTTGGGATGTAATCGTCGTCTCCTGTGACACCAACACTGGGTGGGTTGGGATGTAATCGTCGTCTCCTGTGACACCAACACTGGGTGGGTTGGGATGTAATCGTCGTCTCCTGTGACACCAACACTGGGTGGGTTGGGATGTAATCGTCGTCTCCTGTGACACCAACACTGGGTGGGTTGGGATGTAATCGTCGTCTCCTGTGACACCAACACTGGGTGGGTTGGGATGTAATCGTCGTCTCCTGTGACACCAACACTGGGTGGGTTGGGATGTAATCGTCGTCTCCTGTGACACCAACACTGGGTGGGTTGGGATGTAATCGTCGTCTCCTGTGACACCAACACTGGGTGGGTTGGGATGTAATCGTCGTCTCCTGTGACACCAACACTGGGTGGGTTGGGATGTAATCGTCGTCTCCTGTGACACCAACACTGGGTGGGTTGGGATGTAATCGTCGTCTCCTGTGACACCAACACTGGGTGGGTTGGGATGTAATCGTCGTCTCCTGTGACACCAACACTGGGTGGGTTGGGATGTAATCGTCGTCTCCTGTGACACCAACACTGGGTGGGTTGGGATGTAATCGTCGTCTCCTGTGACACCAACACTGGGTGGGTTGGGATGTAATCGTCGTCTCCTGTGACACCAACACTGGGTGGGTTGGGATGTAATCGTCGTCTCCTGTGACACCAACACTGGGTGGGTTGGGATGTAATCGTCGTCTCCTGTGACACCAACACTGGGTGGGTTGGGATGTAATCGTCGTCTCCTGTGACACCAACACTGGGTGGGTTGGGATGTAATCGTCGTCTCCTGTGACACCAACACTGGGTGGGTTGGGATGTAATCGTCGTCTCCTGTGACACCAACACTGGGTGGGTTGGGATGTAATCGTCGTCTCCTGTGACACCAACACTGGGTGGGTTGGGATGTAATCGTCGTCTCCTGTGACACCAACACTGGGTGGGTTGGGATGTAATCGTCGTCTCCTGTGACACCAACACTGGGTGGGTTGGGATGTAATCGTCGTCTCCTGTGACACCAACACTGGGTGGGTTGGGATGCAATCGTCGTCTCCTGTGACACCAACACTGGGTGGGTTGGGATGTAATCGTCGTCTCCTGTGACACCAACATTGGGTGGGTTGGGATGTAATCGTCGTCTCCTGTGACACCAACATTGGGTGGGTTGGGGTGTAATCGTCGTCTCCTGTGACACCAACACTGGGTGGGTTGGGATGCAATCGTCGTCTCCTGTGACACCAACACTGGGTGGGTTGGGATGCAATCGTCGTCTCCTGTGACACCAACATTGGGTGGGTTGGGATGTAATCGTCGTCTCCTGTGACACCAACACTGGGTTAGTTGGCGGGTTTTACGGAGCGGACCTGTCTCAAGTATACATGTGCATATGATTATAGAGTAGTTTATTGTTGTGATGGTTGGAAGCTACACCTATATGACAGACGAATAGTTACAGAATTAATGGGCTAAGGAGGTGTTGCGATATTGTTTAAATAATGTTAACTTTTTAAGGAAGTTAGCATAAATCCATTATTTGATTTGACAATATAAACTTGTGAATCTTATTATTTTATGAAACTCGTCTTTTTTTATTGGACCTTGAAACATAGATTTAATTTATCCTAATATATGATTGGGATGACATTCATGATAAAATATTCAATTTGAGGTACTTGACTTTATCTCTATAAGGAAAACCTCCCCTAACTCCATAAGACAACTATCATTTTTGGAAGATGTTAAGAGAAAAAGTGGATATAAACCCATAAAAGAAACAAACACAATTTAAGTTCATAAGCAAAGATTTGGATTCAATTCAATTTAGAATTGAAAAACTTGAGCTTGCACAGGCTTAAATATGTTTATTATAGCTAGAAAAATTTAATTGTTGATGTATTTTTATTTTAGGATAGAAGAAGTTCCAAAGGATGAACTTAACCTGGCAGATGATGAGATGTTAATACCGGTAGCTCATTTTTATAAGGACATCTTCTCCACGTTTGGAATTCCTTTCTTCATCAAGGTTAAAAATGCAAGTATTCCCTTTCAATACACTATCTTATTAAAACAATCAATTTTAAAATTGTTTGAAGTAAAATATCACGGTTAAAGAAATTAAGAACACAACACCTAATATTGCTAGCTTAGTAAAAAATACACTAAATTCTTGTCACAATAGAATAACCGTAGTGACCAAAACATTGCATTAAAAAGTCTTTAAAAACATGTGAAAACAGCAGCTGCTATAGGAGGATTTGACTACTTCACTGTCAGCTATTTTGTAGTAAATAGCACCATTTGTTGCGGTAATTATATACCATTTCAATAAGGTTATGTTTTAATGTATTATCCAAGAGTTTTATAATAAGCCGCACAAAGGTTTTATAAAGTTGATTTATTTTCAGGCCTTTACTGTATTTTAAATAGTGTCAATAGTTTACCTGTATATTAAATTTCAATTTCAGTCTACTGGTCGACTAAAGTTGCTTATTTGGTTGATTACCTGGTCGACCGATTATAAAGATAGAAAGAAAATGAATGAGAGTGTTTGCAGATTTATCTCAAATCAACATTATAAAATTGAAATATTGAGGCGCTCTTGACTGATGATAATTTACAATCCTGCCTTTGTTGATGACAGCAATCATGAACTCCCATTCAACATACTACCCCAAGATTATGCAGTGTCATGAATAAACTTCAAACTTAAAGGGTTTAATGAGAAAATACTTTTTTTTAATTAAATAATATGTAGTTTGATGAAAAACTCAGTTTTATTGTGTGTGAAAGGACTCTATATACAACATTTTACTATTAAAACATAAAATGAGTTAATAATTTTTTTTACCACTGAAACAAACAGTATAACCCCATGATTTCGTAGTAGATTGTAAAGGATTATCCTTCTTCGGAGTAGATCCCTAGATCAAAAAGTCTGGCCACTCTTGGTCCACAGTTAATAATCTAAGCTGGTAATACTAGTTAAAATATCTTTCTTAATAGTGTTGGGTTTTTTTTTCTAGGGTGAACCGTTCTCTAAAGTAAAGGATAGACTACTAAAGAAATTAGGTATTCAAGAAAAAGAATTTGAAAAGGTAATGTATTAAGTATTTATTTTAATTAGTCAAAAGCAATGAATGGTTCATAAATTTTCCTTTGGCTAGCACTTGGGCTGTTTTTTTATAACATTTTTGATTTGGTTCAATACTGGGATCTCCTATTTTGGGTGAGATCGGGAATGATAAATTTTCAATTCATTATGGTAGTATAAAGGAAGATGTAGTCACTATACCAAATTCACTGTCACAGTTGACAATGATTAGAGGTGTGCGAATATAAAGTATCAGACTATATTGTATGAATAATAATGAGTATACACTGATGAAGCATGGTATATACATAACAAGAACAAAATTTTCTTAGCCAAAAGCACACAATTCATCGAACTAAATTGACACGTCCATTATCGATCAAGTAATTTCTTTGCCAAGACATAAGCCCATTTTGAATTAATTTTTCAAAGAATATTGATATTTTAAATATAAATATACCCAAAAGTTAAAAAGAACACCCCAAACTATTACCTTGCAACAAGTGAACAAGATATGTTTTGATTCAATGAATTTGTAGGTAAGGTCAAACTAGTTTTATTTAGGGACGTGTGAGACTAGAAAATTAAAGAAAAAAATAATCTCCGTCTCGTGTCGAAAGTTAAAAAATATCTGCATTTTGAGAAATAAAAAACCAGCAAATAATGGCCCTAAGAAAATAAAAAACAAAATTGGGAATTTATTATTTTCAATAATACCGTGATAACCCAAAAATAGGCCACATTCCACCCCCACACCCAAAAACAGCCTTCATTAAATGTTTTTATTATAAATATAGTTTTTCACCACAAACTTTGACAATATAAGTGGTTAACTCTACATAATTAAATTATGAATGGTGTTCATATTAACTATCACTTTTATTAATTGCTTTTAAAATGTTTTGAGTTGTATCTCAAGTGTTTGAATGAATCAATCTAAAGCAAGCGCCATCTCAAATGTCAAAAAGGAACTCGAACTATATATTTACTTTAATAAACATATTTAAATTTGTTTCACTTTCAAAGGACGTTCTCTCGTCTTGTTCTCGTGTCTCGACCCTTTTATATATTCTCGTCTCGAATTGGAAAAATGGTTCTCACACATCCTTAAGTTTTAATAGTTTGTCCCTCTCCTAATTGTTGATAGTGATGATAGATTACAAAAAAAAGTTTTAATCAAAGATGTAAATGGGGTGTTGAGTCGTAGCTGAGCGCAAGTGTAGTGCACATTTAAACTTAATTAATGCCAAGTCTCCACCATGGTTCGGATTCCACGTTAAACTGTAGGTCCTCCATTTCATCTCACAATCACCCTACCATTTGCACATTAGCGTGTGTATAACCCGAACGGGTAGTAAGACGCGGTAATAATAATAATAATAAACTTAATTGCGATCAGCAGGCTTAACATAGTTATATAAATAAAACTTAATATGGATTCGATAATGGTCCCCACTGGTTAAACTTTTTTTATGTCCCACTTTTAGAGCGTATTGCACTGGATCTTATATAGTTCTCCAGTTATCTTCTAATAGTATTCTCTCCTTTTACATCCTCATTACATGACCATACCGTCCCAGCCTTACTTCCTCTACTATCCTCTTATACCCCGCTCTTTTCCCTGATAACATCGCTCCTAAGCTTGTTTCTCCTTGTGGCAGCTGACATTCTCCTCACAAACTTCAGTCTCAAGGGCACTTCTTTTCTCTATAGAACATTACCCCCTTCTGTCTGTTTCTTATTCGATCTTCTATACTTTCACCTTACACTTTCTAGGTATTTTACACTTTGTACTTTTCTCAGCTCTACTCCATTTCAATTTCACATCTTGACTAGTTCTCAACTCCTTGTCATTACCAGAACTTCCCAATTCACTTCGCTAAAATTCATTTAACTCTCTTTTTCTTCTTCATTCCATTCCTCTAGCTGTTTCTTATACTTCCTTTTCTCCCCATACCATCCAGTCATCGGCAATCAACATATTTCTCATTCTTTCCTCCCTGAGTTTTCCTGCCATTTTATTCATGACTATTTCCATTACCATTACAAACAGTATTGTGAGAGCACTCCACTGCTTCATTCCAATTTTGTATTTGAAACCACTCCATCGTCTTAATACCTCATTTTGTCCTCATACATATTTTTTACTCTTGTTAAAACTCCTCTTTCCACTTCAGCCTCCTCCATGTTTTCCAGACTTTATTTCTATTCACACTCAAATGCCATTTCCATCAGCTGTTGTATAGTGAAGATCAAGTCTATTGTAGACCGCTGTTCTCTCTGCCTTCCTTTCATTTTCTTTCTTATTCTCTTTTCCAGTATCATCTCATATTTTTGTACAGTGGCACATCAGTGTTTTCAGTGTTATTCCCTTACAATTTGCATACTTCTTCTTGTTTCCTTTCTTTAAAATGTTTACAATAATTTAGTTCTTCCAATACCTTGTTATCCTTCCATAATACTCAGCATTCTGTATAAACATTGTATTCCTGCTTCTTATGTTTTCCAGCGCTAGTTTGTCCATGTCCACATATGGTGCTTCCCCCTGTTTCATCTTACACCACCCCTTCTGTTTCACTCTCACTCCTTTCCTTTTTCTGGTCGAACATAATATACCCTCTCCTGCCTTTGCCATCATTCTAACTGCTTGTTGTATCTCCTTTTTATTTCTTAGCTATACATATAACACTGTCCTCATTCCTTTTCAGCATCTCTGTCAATTTTTGCATCCAATCTTTGGTTTCCCGTGTCGCACACCCTCTAGTCTTTTCCCTCGGTTTTTTCAATCTCCACACCTCTATCCTCCTTTTTTTCCTACTCTTTTACATTCCCATCTCGCTTTGGCTGCCACCAGAAAACTTTGGTCACTATATAGACACATATAAAAAGATTTTGAATTAAAAATGGATGCTTACTACAAACATTATTTTCATAATCAATTTAATATCTAATGCATAAATTTATTATAATTTATTTGAAAACTTGGATTTTTGCATATAATTACCTTTATTACTTGATATTCCCAAAAATTAGGTGTCTTTAGCTACTATTTGTGTCCCTTAATTAAATGGTTATGTGATTGTTGTTTCCAGTTCAAATTTGCGCTGGTAATCCTCGGAAGGCCGCAGTTTATCAACGAAGACGTTGAATCATTTATGAGCCTGCAAGACTTTAAAACTCACACCAGCCAAGGTAGGTTAGGGCAATCTATGAGCCCCCCCTTTTTTTTTTATTAAATCTAACATGTTAACTCACTATTTACATAATTTTAAACTAAAGCTCTGCACACACTTTTTTAGGTGTTGACCTTGATTTAATGATTTAAGATTATGTTGGGAAAGGTAACAACTATCTAAGTGATATTTCAATGTGATATATACATCTCTGCCTCAGTGGTTTAATTGTCTTAAGGCAGGCAATAGACTGGACTGCTGATGACAGGGCAGGGTTGTAATCCCAGTCAGGTATAATAGAGGTGGGTTTTGATAAACAGTTTCCCACACTCCCTTCATGTAAATAATAAAGTGAGTATGTTTGCAGGGTCAACTGCTCCAAGGCCATGGCTGGGTCTAGAACACGTCAACAAAGCCCCCAAGAGATCTAGGTTCAACTTTGTCGAGAAGGCGATTAAGATCTACAACTGATTCGCCTGGCACCTATTAAAGACTGCAACCCTTTACTAAATTATACATATTACTGTATTTATGATGAGAATTTAACGTGATACAGCAATTATTGAAAATACAGTCGGCAAGTGTGGCCATTTGGTTCATATCTCTTGTTTGACTTTGTTGTTTACTGTCCTGTTATTTATTTTTATCGCCGCAAGCTCTAGGTGATGGCTATACTAAACCCTTGGGGTTTGCGTCAGCTCAACTAATCATGTTTAGAGCAGGGTCATTTTAGTGAACTCTGATCAAAAAAGGTCTCTCTACTTCTGGATTTTTGAGCGTTTTCACGGTGTGTCTAAGGGGAAGTAAAATTTTTAAGAATCCAGTGTATGCCTCTCTACACGAAATAAAGTCGCCCGACTGAGTTGAATATTTTATAAATATTTTAACAGATAGTGTGCTACCAATTTTTTTTAATGTTATTTTCTGTTGTATGTATGTTATTTCTGGAACTGTAATATACAAGCTGTGCATATTTTCTTTTAGTGTTGACTTAAGATTTAATCCATTTTCTAATGTGATAACATAAATTTTTTGTCAAGTATTTTATATTTATTTTCGTTTTTGTTAATAGTCTTGTGAGTTAGTAACACCGAAATATTTTGTAAGGTGAAAAGAAATCAATGATATGAAAATTGCTTGTACATATTTTTTTTTCTTTTTTTTTTTTATTTTTTTTTCTTTTCTATTATTCTTTTTAATATTCAGACTACCAAATATTTTAATGTTACATTTAATTNTTTTTTTTTTCTTCTGTGTGTATGAAAATGTGTGTGTGATGAAAGCAGAGTTGTACTTCATACGCTAAAAAAAATAGAAATGAAATTGTGTTTGATATTGTACCATATGTATGTCCCTTGTCTACCTATGGTGGGATTTGTTGACTTTATATTGTTAGCTGGAAACTGTACATTTTCCAATAAGATCAGGAATGTAAATAATATTTAAGATGGGGGCTTTGTGTTGAGACCATAATTTATCCTATGTGCAGCATTTTATTAAATATATATACAAGATGTCCAAACATGGAGAGGTTTGTGTTTCAAACAGACCTGGCCAATGGCTGGAAGCTGTTCATGATGTCCCAACAATACGGGTCTTTAGCTTCTGCGAACTTGGTCTTTTTTATTAGTCAAAAAAGTGTTTTCATAATTTAAAAATGTTAGAGAGTATATTGCTTATTTCAAAAGTAAAATAGTAGATTTAAAGTGTCAAGTCAGATCAATCATAAAATATAAACACCACATCTTTAAAGAGGCGGCCAGCCAGTACCTCTTTACCCAGTGGAAGCAATGTAAAGTGTGAGCTGTGTTCTCCTTTCATTGTAAAAGTCATATTGTGTTAGTTCCCTTTTTATGTTTCTATCTTTATGGTACCTTCTTCCAAGTATTACAAACTACCTCAATAAAGTGAAAAGAGGTTTTCCTTAAAGAGATGATACATCTTTGTATGTGAGATTTTAAAAATATATGAAAACATGTTCTTAAAATAAGAATGACACTCATTTATATGAATAGTAAATAATTTTGAAGGGAAAAAAATTGGAAATATTGATTTTTAAATTAGAAATAATACTTAAAAAAACTATAAATAAGAACACTAAAATACAAATATCATAGAAAAAATAAATAAGATGATTTCATGGGGAAAATAATTAAAAAGATTTAAACACTCAAGTTAAAGACGTAATGATTTTTTAAAAAAAGTTCATGAAATTGGTGGGAACATAATTCAATAACTAAATGGTAACTAACACTAGTTTTGTGTGTATACATATTAACAGAAAACAATCGAATATGTATTCTAAATATTATTTTTAATTCAACCAAATTTATAATTTTAGAAGGGGCCATGTGAAAATAATAATTATTGAGGTATTTAGCCATTTTTATTTTCATTACTTTGTCATGGCAATGCAACTTCAATCAAAGATAATTTATCAAAATTAACTTAAATATAGAATAAATTTATTGATCACCTGCTAATCTCATATTGGACTAGACTGACAAATACGGGGAGTTGGGTTTGACCCCTGTTGGTTGCACTGAGGGTTTTCCACTCTCCCTTTATGGAATTGGGGGTGCTTTTCCTCAAAATTGTGCATTCCTAAACCCTACCCCATAAGTGTAATTAGTGCATAGGCATAAAACCTGAATAGGTAAGAGTCTGTGCTAAAAACAATACTGGCTGAAAGTAGTTTTGAGTCCTATTAAGTGAAATTTGTTATTTATTTTAAATATGTCAAGCTACCTACATTAAATAGGCTATACTCACCATTGACTTTTAAAAGTAATTAATTTGTACCCCCTCTCCCAATTTGGTCTCAATTCACTAGTACCTGTCTTTTCCAATCTCTATACAATCACATTTTATAAAACATTCGAACTGCCAATCACATTTCCTGGAACTCCCAATTAACTTAATTAGATTCATAAAATTTTGCTATTTGCTACTCTCAACTATGCAAGTCAACCAATGGCTTTAAATTATTATTATTATTATTATTTGAAGTCATGTTTCCATAAATTGTATTATAGATACTTTTTTTGGATTTCTGTATTAATATTGAGTTGGGTTTCAAGGGTCTCAAGGATTTGAGTGTCTCGTCTCTAGATTTAATAAATTGTTTACCTCGGAACATTATTTATTCAATTTTTGATAAACGGGTGGTTTGTTAATTCATTTTTCCAAAATACTTGTACATTGGATCAACTATACTGTTTTAGAATTATTTAGAATAAATATCTGAAATTTCTTGAATAAACCTAACTAGTCGATTCACTTTAAATACAGTGGACTCCTGTTAATCGGGACACATCGGAATAGGTCACGGGCCCAACTAAACAAAATTTTAATGGTACAAACATTTATTTTAAAATATTCTAAATAAAGAAAACAAATTTACATATGTAGACTGACTATACAGTACATATGGTGACCTGGTGGTCTAGGGGTAAGGTGCCAGACCTATATGCTGGCGTCCGGGGTTCAATCCTCGGTCCCGGCAAAAATTTATCTGATTACGTCAGAACAGGTATCTAGTGCTGCCTTAATTGCCTTCCTGCATGAAGTAGCATCTCAATTCAGTGATATATCTACTGGCATTCTGGTTAGTCACTCATTTAGGTGTTGCATTGTCATCATTTTCTTGTTCTGTTGTGTCTGAGTGATTTGTCGCAATTTATTCAATAGTTGTATCCTCACAATCTTCATTTTCACCATGGCATTGAAGGTTATCGACACTGCTTAAAATATTTTCACAATTTTGGGTGTGTTGAAGTTTTATAAACATTTCATTGTCTGTACATATAACTAACTACATCTGAATCAATTAGTCATGAAACCACATTTAGCAAAAAAAAAAAAATCTTAATTGTTTTTCTGCTTATTTCTTGCCAGCTATTGGCAGTAAATTGTACAGCTTTTTAACAGTGAAACATTTGCACTGACTTCTATTGCTTTCGAAGATGTCAGCAGATTTTCCTCAATCGCTTAAAGGATGTGATTAACCAGCTTTCCATGATAATACGCCTTCAATTTTTTATATATAATTTTTGCGTCTATAGTTTGTATCAAGGATGTGGTGTTAAGGGGTAAAAATTCCAGTTCAATATTTTTTAAACTATCTACACGAGTGTTTGCCGTACGGTTGTACAATATCAACGGAATTTTTCTGGACCCACATTGCAGTTCCACGTCTCGGTTCGTTAACCATTGTTTAAAAAAAATATATGTGGTCATCCATATCTTATTTGCATAATATGAAACTGGTAAATTGCCTATTGTAAGCTCCTTGAAACGAGGTTTGACACTTTTACGAATGACCAAAAGTTTTATCGAGACAACCAACCATCCATTGTATTGATATTTAATGACAACGCTTTTTGGCCAACTCTTCTGACGGTTTTTATCATAGGACCGCTCACATGCACACCTCATTTAGTTAATGGAAAACCACTGATTTAAAACATCCTCAACGTCTTGATCTTTGCCTTGTCTCTTATGAGATGTTTTATTAAACCCTTTAGCAATGTCCACTCCTATAAGTATTTCTTGTTGCTGAAACAGTCATGAAATTGTAGATTTCGGCACCTTATTTATCTCCGCCAGCTGACGATGACTGATGTTAGGAGGTTGACTTTTTATCCTTTCAAGAATAGGAATTTTTTCGCAGTATGTCTAATCCTAACGTGGCATCTTGGCAGTTTTTTCAGTATATTTAATGGTCCTAACTTAGTGCACTGTTTGTTACAGTTTAATTTATGTTAATCCTTACAATGATCAACTATACACGATGGCGCATAACTTAGTGACAAGCATGTCAAACAGAATATGATTGCCACACCACCACTATTTCAACTCTACTGACTCGGTTGCTGCTTGCACAATTTCCATGTTACCAGCCTGCTATCAACATGACCTTCACTGCCACCCCACAGGACAACTTCACAATAACAAATTCAGTTGCAGCCCGCAGAATATCTATACTGCGGGCTTGTGATTCTACATTACCTGCACTGCCCCAATTAAGCGGAATAATTTCAAGGTAAATATTCGTTTTGTTTCTGCTCTTAAAAGTTTTGTCCTAATTAACTGGAATCCACTGTAGTTCTAAAGTACCTCATAGCAAGCGCCACAGCAAAAAAAAAACAATAGATAAGTGCAAAATCACAAATATAGTAATTTATGAATGCCAAATTTTATCTGAAACAAGATTTTTTCTGGAATTCTATATTGAATACAGGGAGAGAAAATCCTTCATAGTTGTGGAACCTGGCTTTTCTGTACATTTTTAGATAAATGACATTGAAATTACATCACAAAACTATACCTCTAAAATCAAAAACTTTATAGTACCACATTTTCTATAATTGGTATTGCAGCACGAGCACACTGGGCGGGGATTGTAGTACTAGGTGCCTAAAACAAACCTACATAGCTGTGGAACCTGGTTTTTCTGGAAATTTTGAGTTAACTTTGAAGCTATATCACACTTAAACCTAGCCACATAAAATCGCCAAGTTTAAGGTGCCACAGTTTCTATAGTAATTGAAATTTTGGCACGATCACCCTTGGTGAGGTTTGTAGTAATAGGTGCTTGTATAGTCGTGGGACTTTGTTCTAGAAATTTTGAGATATTTGGCTATGAACCTACATTACACATTAAACTAGACCTTTAAAATCGCTAAGTTTAAGGTGCCACAATTTCAAATACTATAGAAACTCTGGCACCTTAAACTTGATCTTATTTGATTGAGTTCAAAGTCAAATATCTGAAAATTTTCAGAAGAACCAGGTTCCACCGCAATGTAGGATTGTTCTAGGCATTTAGTACTACAATTTCTACAAAGTGTGCTTGTGCCGCAATTTCAAATATTGAAACTTTGTTATCATATATGTCTAATCTCATGTGTGATGCAAGTTGAAAGTCAAAATTTCTAGAAGAACCAGGTTCCATGATTTTTTTAGGTTTGTAGACACCTATTACAATCCCAAGTGTGTTCTTGCCGGAATTTCAAATTTAAATATTGTGGAACCTTAAACTCGACGGTTTTAAATTGATGTTATGTTATTTTAAATGTTATTTTATTTAAGTTCCCGTCAAGAACCACACTCTTGTGCCACAGATTAAAATACTGTACCAATTGGATTGGTACTTAAATTAATCATGAATTTTGAACACATTTATCAATTATTTGTTTTTTAATATAGTAATATCTAGTAATAATTTCTTTAGCTCTCACCTTGCACATGCCTTATTTCCACTAGAATTGATGTTTATGTAGTTGTGGAAAAAATTCAGCCCGCTAAATAAGGCAGACTTTTTTTGCGGCCAGGATTGATAATTAAACGCCAATGTATCTTAAGCCCTTATCGCACGACAGACACTACCTCGCTCGTACTTGAAATCCATTATGCTAGCTAGCACATTGTTTAGCGTCGTGTGAATCAGAAAAAGTATACTGGTTCTGACTCTTGGTACGGGCTACCATACTAGTTGTGAGTATAGAACAGGTGCTATTTTTGTACTAGTTTTGACCCTACTCTTTGTAATTCAAACTATCAATTTGTGCTGAGACTTGTGTAGAGAAACGGTCATAGGATGTAATTTTGTTGTTGATAGAAAATTATTCTAAACATCCTTGTTTATATAATACCAAATTGCCACAATATGACAATATATATATATATACAATAGCCACATGGCTTCTTTGGTGCTGACTGGCAGCTTTGAAAAGTTACTAGACCAAATTATGTATCCCTACGCCAAATCATATGATCTGCAAAAACATGTTTAGAAGCTGTCACTTCTAAGTCAAAATTCAGATATATACCTAAATGTTGACTGTCAGCTGTGAGATGTCAGTCAGCACCAAAGAAGTCATGTGGCCACTGTATATATATTAAAAACCGACAAACTGTGCTCCAGACCCAATTTTAATCTAAATAAACTTGATAGCATGCCAACCCTGGGTGGTTTTTTTTTAGAATATAAAGTGTGTGTAGGGCTAAAAAAAAGTTGCTTATAAAGGATACTGTATTTGGACACCCATGGGCTTAGGAGCCTCTGACCACATCGTAAATAAATGAATACAAATTTAGTAAGATACTAAACGTTTTTTGCCCCCAGAATGTATCATTTTTAGAATCTTGCAACCATTATTTCGACATTCCAGTCAGTCCAGTGTTCATATTCTTTTTTCCTACCCTCCCTCTCATAATTTTCAATATCTTTATTAGTAATTAATGCAGCCGCTGCACCCCTAAATTAATCTCTGACGTTCGATGACACAAAACCGTGAACTCAATATCCCGAGTGCGTTCTCCACAACTAATTGAGCTCGTGTTAACCTCTCATTGAATATTTGTCGAGGTGCATTTAATAATCTTTGAGAGTAGGGTTCCAATAAAATGTTATGTGATGTAAATGCTAATAGTCCGCAACAAATAAATATGGGAATAGATCACTTGTATTCGGCAACAGTGCTGGTGACGATAAATTCAATTTTCGTTCCTGGAAGTGTAAATGATTTTTCTTATGCCACCTTCCGTCCCAAAGCATTTTTGGTTTGATTGGCTCAATCACCGACTTCATCCATCACGTGGTGCCCTCTATGCAGGGAGAACATGTGAGGTGAGTGCTCCAAAGGGTCAATCCTAGATAATCTTTTTTGTTTTCTATTTCACCCCCAACTCCAGACAGGAGATCTTTTTGATCTATTCGGAAGTTTGGGTAATATGTATATTTGTTTATAATATAAATAAAAAAAGTCTAATTGATTCAGAAGGAAAGGATATTTCTCCACAACGTTGTTTTTTCTAACCAATAATTCATAGTATAGACAACATCACTAAATTTAATAGATATTCATTTTCTTTTATTTCTCTATGCCATTCTGACGTCACCCAGAGGTCTCGCAAAAATGGGCCATTGCCTACCAGTATTGTACGGAGCAACATAGCCGAGGAGCGATATGTAATTTAAATTTTGGAGTCCCACCCAATATTACATAAATCTTACTGAAGAATTCTCCGATTTTGGAGTAAAACATTACCTCTTCATCTGAAATTCGACCGTTCATTACATCAGCCATTGTAAATTCCTTCTTCGCTTTAACTAGAGCCAAAAGCACGATGCTTAAAAACCCCTTGTAATTATAACACAAGGAACCTGAGTTATCTGCTTTCGTTATAGCTATATGTTTCCCATCCAATGAGCACACCATATTCCAAAACTGATGTTGAATTCCGAATTTGTCAGCTATGTCACCCCACTCTGCAGCAGTCGTGGGAAACTGAAACAAACAAAACAACATTAATTAAATTCATAAAAATAAATAAAACATTGCCGTGATAAGGTGTACTTGATTGTTAAACATTATATTGTTTTCCGGAATTTGAGCAGGGAGAGGATGGTACGCAGAGTCAAGAAATAGACGGACACACTCATCAGACTTCTGCTAATTCCACAGCTTCAACATCTTCAATGTTTCCCCCACCATTACCTCTTCATACCACTAGAAACCAGAGACCAAGAATGCAAGGTCCAATCTCGAAACAAAATGAGCTTTTACAAAAAGCATTTACCCTTTTGGAAACCTCATCGAACACTGACAGCAACATTCCGACTATTGCTAAAGCTTGGGGAGAAAAATTGCTGACTTTAGAGTCCAGATAAATAGCTTTCGCAGAGAAAGCAATAAATGACCTCCTTTTTGAGGCAAGCTTGGGACTCTTAATCGAGACTCCGTTAAAATAAATATGGAACATGAACCTCCAAGAAGCTCAGATAATTCGCAGAGTATTAGTTCCTCATCATTCTCGACATTCAACTACAGTACTTCTTTCCCACCTGTGACGACCCCACCATTCGAAATGAACTTACTTGAACTTACTTGAACTTACGTACTGAATACTTTCTCATTTTTTCAGAAATTTAAAGGGTGAGTGTTGGGGGTTTTAAAGTGTTTGCTCAATTTTTTCGTTAGCTTCAGTTTTTTAATGGTTTAGTTATTTCAATTTCTGAAACAATTATTTACTTTGTACTGTTTGTTATATTTAATATACGTACTTATTTTTCTAGTAGTTAATGCATCTCCTTATTTCTTTCATTTTACTACCTACGTACCAAGTATCTACCACCTGCCAATATACTGGCTACCCACCTATTTAGGGAAGAATTTCAACCAGCCAATACATTGGTATCCTTCGATTTTGTATTGAAAGTAAACAGGTTCGTATAAAGGGTGTACGAATCCAAAATACTTGTATATAAAAAAATAAAATGATCAAATAAATCAAAATTTACCTTCATATAGTCTTGTAGGACATTTATAATCGTTTCACACGTTTCGACTACTGCTGTGCTGAGAGTTGCTGGTGACATGGGGACAGAAAACTTCAAGTCTTCAAAATTTCTTACGTGGCCAAGTATCTCATGGTTAAGGCTAATCTTTCCTTAACGGTTATACTTTATCTCATATTTGTGTCCTCCCTTTTCAAAAACGGTACAACCATCGATATCAGTTTTTAAAGTTACTTTCTTCCATTCTAAAGTAGTTCTTGAAATCTTCAACATCGCTGAGGTTTATTTCCTTCAATAAAATTACATGATCATATTTTTCTCTTTTCTTCAACCATTCCTTCATCCAGCGTTAGTATTTCGCTCGACAAGTAGTTCCAAGTGCCAACATAATAGCAATGCAACCTTTTATGCAATTATCTATGTTTTGGAAAGACAAACCTCAGAAATAACCGAATAAAACCACACAGATTCATCCTGCTTTTACGCATAAAGAGAGGTACTGTACAAATTTATTGACTACAGTATTGTAAATAATATTGATCGTGTAAGTAGAGAAAGATTGAAACTGGTTTTTACGAGGATTGACGGGGCTCTATTGTCAATACTGATATTGTCAGTATTATTTATCGTAAGGCCTGCTTTATAACCCGGACCTTGTGTCAATAGTTACCTCTTATTTGTATTTGAATATTTTCCCTAGCCCACAACGATTTGTGAACACGATCTAAAAAAAATGTGATCTGGGACAGGCTAAACTCACAGGCGAAGCTTCTATGATACGGGTATAGTGAAAATAGTGCCACGCTACGACCACTGTCTGAATCCTTGGGGTGACTGAATAAAAAAAAGCCTAGGTTCTTATATTAATTTTTGCAGAAACACAAATTTAAATTAATTATTTTGGATCTTAATAGCCAATCGGCCCTTTCTTTCTGAACACCCCTCGTGTTAATAATATGATAATTATGAAGCAATAATTGCATGGTTCAAGAATATACATTCCCAAAATAATTCATTGCCTAATTGATCACATGCCGTAATTGTACGACTATGTTTTATAAATGGTAATTAATAACAGTATCACTAATACAACCAATTATTGGTAGAAATCATAACCATTTTAAATATATAATGAGTTTTTTGTGATCTAGATGACCGTTGTTCTGAAGATCAAAAATATAAAATTGCACTTAAGAGGAGTACCTAGAGGACAAATTTTTCCATGGAAGTTGAAAAAAGTTTGGCAAAAATCTGAACATTTTTGTATTCGTCAAGTTTGGAAAACTGAAAATGACATGTTTATATTTATAAAAACCTGGAAGCCCATAATATTCAGTGTTTGAAAGTTTTTGCATTCGAGGAAAATGGCTAAGGCTCATTTTGGGAAGGATTATTACATAGAAGAATCAACTTGGCTTTAAAACCGTGAACTGTGCTGAATATGTTTGTAAAAGATTGATTTTACCTTGCAAACGCTCATGATAGTTGTAAAGGAGGCCCATGATGTCAGAAAAGCTCAATCCTTTAGCCAATCTTCATCCCTTTTCTTCCAAAAAACCAATTTAGAACTTTAACCTATGAACTTAAATATCTCTTGCTCACTTTTCCTTGCGACAGCCAACGGACACCACAGTGAAGCAGAAGTTCATCGTATGGTGTTTGCCTTCGAGGGGTTGGTGGTATTCCTATCTATTGAATTTCCGTTCTTGTATCTCGTTGATACTGTTATTAATATTATAACAGCAATTATTTAGTAACGTGTCCGATTAGATGATATATTTGTTAGCCAATGCTACCATTTGTTATTGCTATATTTTTTTTAAATCGACGGTGACTTTGACCGTGCCACTTAAAATGCCTTTACGTGCCATGGGTTCGTTAACTTTGATTATGGTGACGGCTGCGAGTTGTAAGACCTGATAAATGAATAAGTTAAAGCAAATATAGTAACTTTTCAATCTGTCATGCCATGATAATTGGCCTAGTTTATATTGCAATAATATAAGAGGGTTGTATGTGAAGTTATAAACAAATCTAGCAATTCCACGCCGATCTAGAGTGCTAAATGCTGAAAATTCACTGCATATGATCACACAGATTAAGGACGATCATTTATAGATTACGTCAGACAACATATAATTTGAAATAGTTAGTAAGTTTTATATTCAAGAACAATTTTAACTATTAATAACAAAATAAGAGTGGAAATTAGGAAAATAGTACAATTAAGAAATGCATCTGAACTACCGTAACGTTGAATGGCGTTTTACTCGGATTTTGAAAAAGCCACGCTAGGTTTGCTGCGTAATATTTTTAAAGGAGGAGCATATCTCTATCTCTCTCTCTCACTTGGACACCCAGTGGCAAGCTCGAGCTCACAAATTTACGTGTGGCGAAACCAAAGTTTAGTATTTTGACTAAAAGTCTTTTTCAATTGCCAATGACAACCAAAAAGCACAACAAGAATTCAACGCTCATCCTAAGCTGAAAACTACATGTGAGATCTGCAAGATACCTAAGCAAAAATTGAGAAATTTCCCCCCTGGATATCCAGATATTTAGTTAGAGCAATCCAAGATATTTTTATTTCTAGCTATGTGATTGACTTAATTTTTATTACAGAGTACACTACATAAATATTTTCAAGGCATATGTTCTGGCCAATTAATTAACTCAAAAATTATCTACAAAATTGATTATTTTTCATTCTTAAGACTGGCATTCAAATAATTCATTTAAAAAAAATGCAATGAAGGCCTCATTTGAATCAACAATACATACTTTAGGCAAAGTGTTTTCTAATTATTTCATACTCAGCAGTGCCATGATTGAAATAGTCTTGTGGGATAAGCTTGTTAAAAAGTAAAAAAAAACTAGTATATATTTCTCATATACACACTATGGTGCAGCCTATAATATAATGTGAAACTGCTACCTTTCTGTTCAAACAAAGTGTACAGTGAGTGTGCAATCTATATACCCAGTGGCAAGCTGTTTTTATCGATTTTTAAAATTTATTTTTAATATAAATAATTATTTACTCATATATAATGATTTAGGAAAATATGTTAGCATTGTTTATTTAAAACACATTACAAATTTTAACGAAATTGTTATGATAAGGTACCTAGCCACAGGTGCGGTTATATGAAAATAAAATGTTATTTTAAGTGATGATGGCTTAGTAACTAGTATAAGTCTGGTTAATATAAATCTACAACGATTAGCTAATAGTGAATAGTGCATAGCACATAGTACGCAAGAAATTTAAACACATAGTAAATAGTGTACAATGCATAAAGTAGATTTAACTTAAAATTCTCATACGTAAAGCATTGAGTGTAGTATAAATAATTGTTAACCTTGAGACATACCAGCTAATGAGAATGCAATGAAAGTCAATAATCAACTAAAGGCCATTATATACAGATACAAAATTTAGGTTTTGCTCTCCCGGCAGAAATTCCCTTTGATAGCTCTATTTGTTTGTTACTAACGAGGTTACTTTGTTTAAGCGTAAATAGCCACATATGTACAAACGATCAAAAATAAAAGCTTAGTATTATATTATTTCTGTTACTGAGAAATAGGTCTACCATAGTATTTATAGCGGTAATAAAATAAGAACCAAACTAAAAAAAAATATGATTCAATAGTTATAGCAAATCTTAAATTAGGTTAATTTCAAGTTTCCAACGATACAGTTTAATTAACGTATTCTTCGTGTAAATATGTTAATGAAGTAATTTAAGATAATTTATTTAGAAGTGCAAAGAGGTTAGGCCAATTTTTTTTAATGAATAAAAGACAATCAAGTTACGTACGACCTTATACAGCGTATTTAATTATAAAAAGTTTTTTTTCTTATTACTATTTTACGTTGCGCTATGCACCATTCCATATTAGCTATGCGTAATGTATGATGATGGCTTGTCTATGAAGGTCAAAAACACTTTGAACAACAACGATGGAGATACCAATCTGACAAGCGTAAAGCTAGGAAAGAAAGAATACATTTAAGGAGAGTCAACTCTCAACAGCCAGTGGTTGACTCAGGCAACATATGCCAACATTTAGTGTGAGTTTTTAGCTCCAAGACTGGCCTTTTTAGTAACCCAAGAACCCATATTCTCAACGGATAATATCCGTGCAATACAGCATTACAATCATACTCGTTAGCGAGTAATAGTTATTAAGCATGCATGAATATATACCCAGCCTAACAATAACATATCTTCCATTAATATAAACCTAGCTGAACAATAACATATTTTATGCATACTAGGCTAGTAACGTGTAGGAATACAAATTCGCTAACTTATTATTTAAAAAGTCTTAAAGTTCACTAATTAAATTTACCAATTCAAACACGGACTTACTGTGCTTACAATCTATTATACGTTTCAATTCCTCAGGTACACAAGTCCTTTGTTTCCGATTTAATTTTGTTCATTCCTTCTCCGTCGCTTAAATGGTTGTTGACGGTGTATTTATGACTCATATTGTTTGATTCCAGTCACATTACAAATTTATCTCATTATTAATTATTAAATTATATTATTATGGAAACAAATTTCTATTTATTAAAAATATATCTTGTTTTTTGGTGAAAATAGATATTTAAAGGAAAATGTTAACAAGAGTCCTACAATTTCAGGAAAATTAAACAATTTACTGGTGTGAGCCCATGCAAGTTCACCACTCACTATTACCATGACCAATTCTGTTTACTTTATATACTATGTAAGTGACTGTCCAACTGCACCATCTATCTAGACACAATGATACATGGACCGGGCATGTTTGTAGGCTGCCATCTGTTGGAAGAAGAGGGAAATTCTTGGTGGAAGGAACGTTCATTCAATCTTTCCCCAAAGACTTTTGTCACCAACCCCAGCCAGAAACTACCTTTTGATTAGACTGGTTTTATTTAGAAAAAAAGGTGCATATTCTGTAAAATAATTAACTTTGATTAGTATTTTAGTTCATACTAAGACCTAAGGGGAAATCTTTTTGAATTGATATGGGATATTACTTTGCTTTCGTTGGGTATTTTTTTCTAACGTAATTCCCGCTTTTCATACCACGGTAGGGTACTTTTGAGGCAGAAAACTGTCTAGGCCAAGGTTTCTGATGTATCTTTTAAAAAAAAAATAGCCTTCCTAGTTTATAATTAACTAAGTGTATGTTCCATGTGATAAAATGTAATTAGGGTTAAGGCATAAGAATGACATTTTGTGTTTTGAGGGTTGGGACACATGGAGGTGAGAGTGAAAGGGAGAGTTTTTTTTCGTTGTTTTTTGGTCGTTTTTTTGTTTTTTTTTTTTTGTTTTGGGGAGGAAAAGAAAAACGGGGAAGCCACGCGGTAAAACCCAAATTTGGATGCGGAAAACGCTAAGTTATTAAGTGAGGTTATTGTGGCATTGTGTGCGATAAAGAAGGAGGAGGCGTGTCCCGAGATCGTCTGAACATCTGCTTCCTGGCCCATTTAAAGGAGTACGTGGAAGTTTCTGCCACGTGGTAACTGGTGGATGTCGTCTCAGGTTGGGTACAACCTGCCAGGTACGAGTAGCACAAGACTATATTATTACCTCCCACGGTAGTACTGGCTAGTAGCCAATCATCAAGAACTTTAATCCACGCGGATAATTCGGCTGGATCTGTTCCCAGACTAAAGTAGTTGGCGTTACCGACGCGGATCTGGGTGCATTTGTCCAGCATTGAGAGCATTGGTGGTCGGTCCATCAGGGACTAAGCCTTCTTAGTTATCACACTGGACTATGTAAGTAATTATTTCGGTGGACAATATCCCACAGTGGTACCCAGCAAATGGTGCTCGGTTACATTGTAAATAAGACAGCAGTGCCAACTTTTCACGCGTACAGACGAAGAAGACCCGGGGAATGAACAATACTAAACTATGTTAATAGAGTTGGACAATGTTAATTTAGTTTGAAATTATAAAGTTGTATCTGTTACGAGTAGTCAACGGTAGTGTGCACGACCTCCCAGAACCATTTGAAAATACTTAATTCCTAGTTTAATAATATTTGATTATGTGTTGTTTTTTTGTTGCTGGTAATTTACTATATGTTAATGTTGTGTCGTTATGTATGTATCAACACCATGATCCTCATCATATTCATCTTTGTTGGGAATGTCTAGAATGCTAGGTTGTAGGTTAAAATAAATGTTAATTTTCCCTTTGGTGAATTTTGGAACTAGCTCCATGTGGTTAATTTATTGATACGTAAATGTAAGATAGTCGTACCTCCCCCTTTAAGTGTTTAGCCGCTCGAACCTAACCCAGAGGTCCTGTAGAAAAAGAAAATCTGTGTTCCGATCGACTAAGAGAGCTAACAGTCGAGTTGTTTCCTTGCCCACCGCTTCAGGAGGTTTCTATCAGCAACCAACATTTATTAGTGATTGAAATGTTAATTGAAAATCATGGAGTAAGTAAAAGAGGTACCTTACAGATTTGGCGCCCAACGTGGGGCCCGAGTTATAGGTAGAGTAGGTGAAAGATTTAGGATATTGTAAATGAATTTGTTAGATTTTTTTTTATTGTAAAGGATTGGCTATTAGTGGATGAAAGGCGGGACATTTTATATAAATATTTATTTCATTGTGGGTGAAGTAGATCACTAGGTAGTATTCGTGAAGAGGGAGACACCACAGAGTGGAACCATATATTTTGGAGATGGAGGAGACGGGAGATGGTAGCTTGAGTATGGGGGACGTGATGGTATTGGTGTTGGAGGAAAACGTAGGAGCTGTAGATCCTCATGTCAGGGGATCTCAGGATCTCCCAGAAAACTCAAGTCATGTGTCATTAGGATCACACCATGATAGTGGTGAACCAGTGTCAGGAAACCCATCACGACAAGGTGATAGCTCTCTGGGATGGGATATGACGCAAATGGTTGCATTACTGAACCAAACCATGCAGGCTAATAACGAGAACCTGAAGGTGCAGCTGGAGTTGTCTATGAAGGCAAATACCGATAATCTAAGGTCAGAGCTTGAGAGGTCGAGACAGGCTGACCGTGAGGATATGCAGGCAAGCCAAGAGTTGTTATCGAAGAGGCTGGAACAGGCGATAAAGCTCAACAATGAAAATTTAAGGGGTGAGATTCGTAGGATCGCACAGGAGAGCAGCGATTCACTAGACGAATTCAGCCGACTGGCAATGGCTGATCGTCAGGTGGTGGGGGATATGGTTGAAGGTCTGAGCTCCCAGGTGGAAACGCTTAGATTGGAGAATAAGGCCACAGAAGAGAGAGTTGCACAGAGGCTGGAGAATTTCGAGGGGGTTATTACTTCAAAAACAGAGGATCGAGTATCTAGGGTATTAGATGAGAAATTAGGTAGTGCGTCGGAGGAGACAATAAGGGCCAGAGCAGAATGCGAAGAGCTCCAGAAGAGGACGGTGGAACTCCAAGACGAAATGTCAACACAAATGTCCAGAATTCCAGCCTTAATATCGGAACATGTTCAGGGTGTACGGCCAGATTCATCACTTGGCCCACTTCTGGGTTTAAGTGCGTGGCTAAATTTTCAGGCAGTGGAGGACCGCTTGCCAAAGTTTGGTGGTAAGTTCTCCGAGAACCCAATTACACACCTGCAGAAAGTGAGGAACATCCTATCAGGTCAGTCAATTCCGGAGGTGGAGAGGATCCGTCTCGTTGGAACCACCTTCCAAGGGGCCGCGGCCCAATGGTGGCAGGCCGCGCAAGATGGGATAGATTCGTGGGATTCTTTTGAGGCTTGTTTCCGGCAAGAGTTCTGGGCACCTGAGAAGCAAGGACAGGCTCGTGCGAGACTGCATGGCGAAAGATTCAGAGAGGGGACTGGGTCGACAATGGAGGCTCATTTCCTGAGAATGTTTGAGAGGAGCAGGCATCTAGATGCTCAGATGACCGACGCGGAGCTCATGAGCATGGTGGTGAGCCAAATGCCTTTCCGAGTGCAGGAGCTACTTGCATTGGGTCGCCGGGAGTCCATTGCAACCTTCAGGGAAGAGCTGCGCAGACTGGACCAGCTGGACTTAGCTAGGCGTTCGAGTCGGGGAGGCAATTTGGGGCGAGCTCAACACCAGCAACCCCAGATAAACTATTCGGGGACTAATGCAAATATGAGGGCCAGATCTCCGGCACAGTACCATGGGCCGCCATCTCTAGTGGTACGCCAGCCACAGTCTTTCCAACAGTTAAGGACCGTTAGACCTCAGCCCAGGGTGAGTGTGACAAGGTTAGAGAGGGAAGAACCAAGGGAACTAGAGGTGGATTGGACTCCAAATCATCAGGTTCACGCAAGCCGTAGAAGAAGGCGAAGAAGGTTTGGTCGAGTAGGAGTAGATGGACGGTACAGGCCATACCGATCCGACTCTGGTGAAGAGGAACCCCTGGAAACTGCGCGGATACGCCCTGGTCTGTACAGGAGCGAAGAAGAAGATGAGCTTGGAAACGATCGGCGAGAGTACCAGGCGAGAACTAGAGGGCGCCGCAGAAGTGAGGGTGAGGAGTTGTTTATGGAGCGGGACCAGGTAAGCCGAAACAATGGGACGTCAAACTCCAGACCCCTTTAGGTGAAACCTCCGATTTGAAGGGGACAGGAGAGGTTGTTGAGGAGGTTAGGGAAGTGAATCGAGTGTTGAACACGTACCAGATGAGTACGGACATGCGGGAAGACCTCCTCGAGGAGGAAGCGTCCGTAGACAGGAGGGGTTACCCCAAATGTCCAGAAGTTAAAGTTATAGTAGAGGGGTTGGAGGTACGTTGCCTGTTGGATTCTGGAGCCGATATCAGTTGTATCTCTGAGGAGTTGACCAATGCCATTTTGGATAAGAACCCCCAGGTGCCTTGCTTACCTTTGCCAAGGACGACTATTCTTGGAGTCACCAGCAGGAGGAGCCCAGCAATTACCAGGCAGGTGCAGCTGAGCATCGAGGGTATAGGCCCAGTGAGAATCGCTCACTGTTTCGTCGTAAAGGACTTAATCAAACCTGTGATCCTGGGGATGGATTTTCTTTCCGATAATAAAGTCACACTAGATTTCAGCAGGCAGCAGATAGTTTTTGGAGAGGGGGCACGAGTGCTAGAAGATGGTATCCTAGAGACCGGATGGACCTACAATCCGGATGCCTACACCATCCGGGTATTGGCAGTACAGATTAAGAGTTGTTTTGAGGAGCATGGTCTACCATCATCCAAGGGACGAGTATTGGTTGAGTCCGGGAGGCCAATGCCCACGGATGGAGAGCTGGTGGAGTTTGTCAAGGCAATACCGGGCCTTCGTGAAGACAGAAAACGCGTCGTGCTGGATCTGTTGAAGGAGAACCGAAAGGCTTTCTCAGACCGCCCTGGATTAAATAATTTCTACCAGGCTAATATACAACTGACTGATGATAAGGCGTACTTCCAGCGGAGTTACCCGTTGCCCAGAGCATACGAAGCTGAGCTGGATGCTCATGTCAAAGAAATGTTAGAAGTAGGAATTATCAGCCGGTGCTCAAGTCCGTTTGCAAATCCCTTGGTATGTGTTATCAAGAAGGACAAATCGGTACGGCTTTGTTTGGATGCTAGGCACCTAAACAAGTTGGTGGTCAAGGACAGGGAATCTCCCACTACCATTACTGAAATGCTCCACAGCTTTGGGGGTGTTCGTTATCTCAGTACTACGGATATGACGATGGGATACTACCAGGTCAGCTTAAAGCCTGAGGCGAGGTTGTTTACGGCGTTTCTGTACAAGTCCAGACAATACTGTTTCAATGTGATCCCATTTGGTTTAAGCACCGCAGTGGCGGAGTTCACCCGATGTATGGATTTGGTATTGGGAGAGGAGTGCGCCGGTTATGCAAGAGCCTATGTTGACGACGTCCTGGTCACCTCACCTGGTTTCAGGGAGCATATAATACACCTCCAGCACGTCCTTAAGAGGATCATAGCCGCGAACATGACCATAAAGTTAAAAAAGTCTTTGTTCTTTAGAGATGAGGTTCCGTTCCTGGGTCACGTCCTTACTCCCACTGGCACCCGTCCGGACCCGGAGAAGTTGAAGGTAATAAAGGAGTACCCTGTCCCCGGAAATCGAACG
Source organism: Timema shepardi (assembly GCA_902151425.1). Classification (NCBI taxonomy): domain Eukaryota; kingdom Metazoa; phylum Arthropoda; class Insecta; order Phasmatodea; family Timematidae; genus Timema; species Timema shepardi. The sequence continues at coordinate 27,839 of CABFVX010002566.1, read as the reverse complement.
CAGGTGAAGGCATTTCTGGGCGTTATTGGGTATTACCGGGGCTATACGGAGAAGCTGGCGAGGCGGGCATTACCATTATTTAGACTGTTGAAGAAAGAGACACGGTGGAAGTTTGGTTCTGAGGAGAGTAAATCGTTTGAGGAGTTGAAGGATTTATTTGTCGAAACGCAGGTACTGCATCACCCGAAGCACCATGAAACTTATTACGTCACCCCTGATGCGAGTGGCTATGCTTTGGGGGTGACGATACACCAGCTGGATAAAGATGGTAACCGTAAAATAGTCGCGATGGACAGCAGAAAGCTGAATGGCCCGGAGATAAACTATACAGTTACTGAGAAGGAGTGTTTGGCTATAGTTTGGTCACTCCAAAAATTTCGCAGCTTATTGTTAGGAAACCCAATAGTCATCTTGTCAGACCACAAATCTTTAGCGTTTATGAAAACTTGTCGGTTACGGAGTGGGAGGCTTACTAGGTGGATTTTGGCCCTGCAAGAATTTGACCTCAAGTTTCAATACATCTCAGGGAAAGAAAATTCACAGTGTGACGCGTTAAGCCGTTTACCCATTGACGCAGAGGGAAATTGGGAATCTGGTAAGACAAGAGAGCCCGAGGACTTCTTGGTGTTGGCGGTGTCGTTAGGAGGTGAACCGGGGGTGGAAGAGGCTCTGAAGGACTTGGCGTTCCTGCAAAGTATTGACTCTGCAGCAAACTCTATACGGGAGGACTTGAGATCGGCACACGATCCTGGTTTCGTGGGAACTAAGAGCCAACGGAGGAACAGCGCAATTTACGAGATCCACGGAGAAACAATTTACCGTAAGTGTCAATCGCAAAACCCTTTGGAACACACGTTGAAAGCTTACATTCCTGAAGCTCTACGGAGGCCATTGATACTACATGTGCATGCGGTAAAGGGACATTTCGGAGCACGCAAGTGTGCTTTGTATTTGAAAAGGTAGGTATGTGTACTGGCCAGGAATGGATGGTATGGTTCGGAGTGAACTGAGTAGCTGCGGGCTTTGCCAACGAGCCAAATACACGACCAAAAGCTACATTGGTGAGTTTCAGGCAATTATTCCCGAGGGTCCGAATCATTTGGCCGCGGCGGACTTATATGGCCCGCTCCCTAAAAGCAAAGGAGGAGTGACATACCTCTTCGTCATCTGCGATGTGTTTTCCAAGCTCTGTCGGATATATAGCATCAAGAAAGCCACGGCGGAAGTGTGCATTCGGAAGGTGAAGGCATATGTGCAGGAGGTTGGGTGTCCACGGGCCTTTAACAAGAGTCCTACAATTTCAGGAAAATTTAACAATGCACTGGTGTGAGCCCATGCAAGTTCACCACTCACTATTACCATGACCAATTCTGTTTACTTTATTTACTACCTTTATGGCAAAACTTTCATTGCTGTTTTCAGTACACATCCACGAAAATAGGGGTCGCAAATTATTATTCTGCAACACCATTCTGCCAGCATGTCTCATACTTTTACTTTTTATCCTACAATCGTTTCCCTAAAATCAATACAGTATATTCATCACTATCTTTAATCCTATTATTAATAATGAATGTTTCTTATAGTTTTTGATATTAGCCATGGTTGGTATAATAAAGCTCGAGGTTAATAATATGTAAGAGACACCTAGCGGCTATATTTGAGTTGCGTACTGCTTGAACACATTTTGAATGAAAACATTTATCCTATAAAATGTCATTGACAACGGTATATGTTATATGTGTGTGTTTTTATGGATAAAACAGTGAACAATGTTATTGTTTCATTTTACGACTAGGATTTGTTTTCAATCCAGATGATGTAGGAGATAATATGGTTTTTATGACAACTAGAAGAGGTGTTGGCCTAACTCTGAGCCTATTGTTTTTGCGCATGAATGCAGTGTCGGCTGCTGGAAATGAAACGGGTAATGGAAGACAATATTGTGTAAATTAGGGCTAGGCCCTATTTTGGCCTATATCCGAGGCAGGACGTTTATACCAATAAAAATAAATTCTAACCTCTATAGCTAGGCCTAGTATTTATTTCACATTTAGGTGTGATATGGGAGGAACCTATTTTTTTTTTGTCTAACTTAACCTCGTTTTACTTTGTTAGGAACCATAATTGGCTAAATGGCGAATGACACGAGCTGTAACAGGGAGTGACACATCTTTGTTTATTGTGTTTTCAAAATCATCATACTATATATTTTATATAATCTTTCGAACAAAAGCTGGAGCTAGCGCGCATCATACTACTGTAAAAATAATTTTTTTTCTTTGTAGCTTTAAAACAAGTTTATAATTTTTAATACACACCAGGGTTAAGTACCTTAAAGTGAATAATAAAAATTGTAATATTTTTTTAAAGTTTTATAGTGTCAGAAGATTAATTATGTATTCACCTAAGTCACAGATTATTGCTCGGTAATGTTGCATTGATATGAGAACTGGCATACATGTTCATTCATATAAACTTATCAACTTGTTCGAAAACTAATTTAAATTATAAGACTCCAAGCCTCCTTCTGATGCAATAATCGTCTTATTATCTCTTTGCAATACAGATTTTGAGGGTCTGTAAATGAACCTACACAAAGTAGATTATCACACAACTGGAAACCTCACAAAATGATTGAAATGTCATTATAGATATTAAAGTGTGCATTAATCATTATGTTTATTATTGTTATAAACTATCCCAACTTTGCAAAACTTAGGCCTATACTTTTATATGCCAATTAATTGGAAAATTCAAACAATCTGATCTGTCTCAATGGCGTAGTTGGCCAACGCGCTGGTTTAGTGTTGAGGCAGACTGCCGAAGATGGGGAGATCAAGGTTCAACTCTTGGTCGGGTGAACTGGGATGGTTTTCCTGAATGATTTTCCACTCTCCCTCCACGCACATGCGGGTTCACTTCCTATAAATTCAACCTTCCCATTCCCTAACATAAGCTTAATTAGTTTTTAAGCGTATCATCCGAACGGGTAGTAAGACGAGGTGATAAACAAATCTGAAAATAGTTCTACCTATTGTTAAACTCTATTTAACATTTTTGAAATTAGGAATGGAATAGATTGACATGATTGTGAGTATGTATGTTGCTCTTATAATTATTTTTACGGTAAGATAGTTTAGTATAAGATAAACATTTTCTTTCCACATGGAAGGTTAGAAAGATTAGGTTTAGCTATGTTTGGATAAATAATGTATAGTGATAAAGACCTCATCTATTGCAGTGTTAATGCAAGGATATTTCCATTCCTTAAAAATATTTATGTTTTTCTGTGATTTATTTGAGTAAGATTTTTAAATGTCTAATATAACCTTCGGTTTATTAACCCAAGAAACAATATTAGAATTGTTACTATTTTTATTCTATTTACTCAACACATAGGCTAGTTGTGTATTTAAAATAAGATATTTTTTTACTTAGGTACTAGACAAATAAAAAAAACCCATTATTTTCGCAGTGGTATTGGATGTGTGCTACTTTAATAAAAATTTGAAACAAGATTTTGGTTTTTAGTTGAAAATATGGCTAGGCTTATTAAACACGGGCAACACACAGCTGACCACAACTCAAGATAACACTGGTAGAAAGAGCAATTTAGTAATCCATACGGGATGCTTTAGTTGAGGTGTCTTTAACCTTTTTATATCCAAGGGCCATTGTTTGTTTCGCTTGCTGCCCGCGGGTCACAATACTGTACCGGCAATATTCGGATTTAATACATATTCAAATATTCATATTAGCTCATTCTTATGCATTTAACTCACATTAGAGACTAGGCCTGTCTCCAACAGGTAAAGTTTTTAATTTTTCGTGGAGTATGTTCTTTTGTTGTTTCACAGCAGGAGTTAGTGCAATTCATCGTGTCTACTATTGTTGTCATTTGTCACTTCAAAGTACAGTTGTATATAAATACCCGCTTCAGTGGCATAGTTGGCTAACGAGCTTGTCGTGTTGAGCTCGACCGCTGAGGACGGGGAGATCAAGGTCCGAATCTCGGTCGGGTGAACTGGGGGTGGTTTTTCCTAAATGGTTTTTCACTCTCACTCCACGCAGATGCGGGTTCACTTCCTCTAATTCAACCTTCCTAATCCATTAACATAATTAGTACTTAAAAGCGTATAACCCGAACGGATAGTAAGATGCGGTGCTAATTATTATTATTATTATTGTATATAAATAATGTAAAATACATCTATAAAATACATATTTATTTTATTAACTGATTATTATAATAGTTAGGCCCCTACATATAAATGTATTTGTCATTTTTTCCCTTGAAATAACTGTATAATTTTCACGAGCCAGCGAGTTACCTTGGGCTGCAAGTGGCTTGCGGCAGGTTGAAGATCACTGCTTTGGGTCTATAACCTTTGGTGCAATCTCAATAAGGGCGATCATCATACTAACCAAACTACAGATTACACCTCAATATATTTTCAGACATGTGTTAGCTGTATTGTGTAGCTTTAACATTAGGTGTATAATTAACTTACCTAGTCTGCATAATTAAATAGCTTATGGGTTACATCAAGGTATTTGACAAATTATAGGCCTACCTACTCAAGCTATTTAGTGTTCAGTTCTACAATAAATTTAAACTTAGCTATATTAGAAGTGTCCTAAGTCCTAATCCAATACTGAAAATAAGCTTACGGTAATTAGGGAACACACAAGCTAATTTACAGTATTATAATCCACCGGTTTTGCAATTCATATTAATAGCCTAATTGATTAAATAACACATTTAGTAAAGGGTAAAAGTTTGGTCTAATTCTCAGTGATGATAAGTTACATAATTATGTTGGTAAATGTGAGTTTAACTATTTGTTTGGAAACCTACAAACTTTATTTAAATAAGATTAATAAAATATGAGGTGTTATACCCATTTTCTGTAGAAACAAATATAATGAAAATCTTTTACTTTTTTAAGACAATGTTGATACATTTGAAAGAGGAATGAGTCTTTCAAATCTTCGAAACTTCTCAATTTTAGAAATATATTCAAATTCAATTCATTCTTCCCAAATTTTGAATTTTGAATTTTTTTTTTAGAGTTATCAAGATTAATGTAACATAATTTCCCATATCATTAATTTACAACTTGACTAAATGTGAATTTACATCATAAGAGAAATGTGACCAAGATTTCTTTTTTCACTAGAAACTGATGGATCAGCTTCTGCGAACAAAATCTTTTCTGTAAAATATTTTTCATAGGCCACCTAAATTTTATGGGGAAAGCTATGCCTAATGCTTAGTTTTGTTTTCTAAGATTCAGATTTGTCTCATCTCTAATTTTAAAGCTATAATTCAAATCCAGGATACATATGTTTCATATATTTCTTACCAGCTTCTCATAGAAATTGAATAATCTTGTAAAGGCCCTACATTATATGATCATATTGTGGGTAAGGCCTTCACAAAATATTTCTTCTCAATCAAATTCATTGAAAATTCTATCAATTGATTCTTGTATAAACCTGATTCTTGTGAATTCAAAGCCAGCTGGCATTAATAGATTTTTCTTGAGCGATAAAAATCCGTTGTAAAGCTTCCTTCGGAGGGGAAGTAAAGCCACCAGTTTGATGTTTATTGGGGCATATAAAAGAACCCTAGAAGGCATGTGATCACATAGACTGCCTTAAAATAAGAGTGCAAAAATACCTTGCTTACGGAAACAATCCTGGATAGCTCAGTGGTAGAGCATTTATTTACTAAGCTAGGGGTCCTGGGTTCAATTCCTGTGTCCAGGTGTCAAATTTACAAATATTTTACTTGATGCGACTATATCCGTGACCTGTATATTTTTTCAATCCCTAAGATTCATTATTAATGTAGCCTACAATTAATTGTACAAGAATTACTTTTCTCCATATTTAATTAAATTATTTGTTTTCAGAAATAAAATTTGACTCTACAATGTTTGAATGTTCATGTTGGGAGTTGAAAAGTGACCAACAAATCCAACCGGATATTCTCAAAATTCTGAATGCGCAGACTTATTGGAAGTCTTAGGATGGCCGTTCACAGCTTATGATGACGTTCCTCGTCTTGAAACAAAACTTTTGTACTATGGCCATGCACATTGCAGATAGGGATGAACATCCGGCTCTTGGCCCGGAGTTCATCCAGAGACAAACTATTATTATTATTATTATTATTATTATTATTTAGCACCGCATCTTACTACCCATTCGGGTCATACACTTTAGGTACTAATTACCCTAATGGATTAGGAATTGGGAGGGTTGAATTAGATGAAGTGAACCCACATTTGCATGGAGGGAGAGTGGAAAAACATTTAGGAAAAACCACCCCCAGTTCACCCGACCGAGATTCGAACCTCGATCTCCCCGTCCTCAACAGTCGAGCTCAACACGACAAGCGCGTTAGCCAACTATGCCACCGAGGCGGGTCAGAGACAAACTGACTGAGGAGTAGCTCACTTGTGTCTCGGATCTCATCAGGGGATGTAGTTCAAATTATACTCATTGTATGGTTTATAGATAATATAGGAATAGAGGATTCTACCCATAAACATGTTTTTATATCCACTGTTTAGTTTTTGTAGTTAATTGTATATATTACCATTAAATTAGTTAATTTTTGAATAGTACATCTTTTGCGTATTTATTAAAATGTGTGCTGTTCCCATCTTCAAAGAACTAGTGACCTGTCATAACATTAATTAACACTATCTAAATGTTTTACTCATACCAACATTTTAGTTGAATGTATGTATATATGTAATAAATAAGAGAAATCAGGTCACTCGTTTAGTGGTGGGCTGTGAACCGATCCTCTCCCCAATCCCCCCCACTGTACTGCTTTCCCAGTTATACATCATGTGACCTTTGACCTTCTGCTCTGACCTCGCAGCCTACACACACAGCCTCTTCTATTAGCAGGTCTTTAACTAATAGAGGAGGGTAGGGGAGGGCCTGAAACATGAGTTGCTGTCAGCAGAGTTTGGTTTTAATCAAGGTGGGTTGAAACAAACAGTTATTAACAGGTTGATTACTATGACACGAGGTTCTGTTTAGGAGTGTTCGCACAGACACAAACTAGTCGATGTATGTACATATACATATAGTCATATTTATGTAGGAAGAAACTTTTAGTAGATTTACAAAAATAAATGTGATGTGGCCACCATTGGCAAGGCATCACTTTAGCTCAGTCGGTAGTGTACGTGTCTACTGAGCTACGAGTCCTGGGTTTGATTCCCGGCATGGTCGAAACATTTATCATCGGTAAAATGTGTGTCTACCCTTTCATAGTGACGAATTAATGGCTGGGAACTGGCCGCTGTGCCTGTCCTGATCTTAAGTTAGATTATAAAGCATATGAAGCTACGACAGGCCTAGCAAACCGGTAGCGGGAAATATATGGTTTGAATAAAAAACTGACCCAGTCCACAGGGTGGAAACTGTAATGGATTTAAAAATTGAACTTGCCTTTAAAAAAAAGAATCATTAAAGATTTTTAAGAATAAAAACGCCTGTATGACTCAGTGTATAGATGTTGTAGAAGCTAAGGGAGTATGTAAGGATAGGGAAGTGTGGATACAGTTAGTGAGGATGGATTAAGTATGGAGCTGTGTTTTGAGCTGCGTGCATAGTTTCTTGCCTACCTCATAATGAAGAGCGTGATTATCTATGTATGTATGAATGAATCTGTCAAAATTTACGGTTTAAAAACACGCAGCTTGGTGTATTAATTGATACACACAATATTGAATAATACTAAGAACGATCAGATAAGGTCCTTCATGCTGTGTGACTTGACTTTTGCTTCGTTCTTCAATATATTGTATTTTCTGTATTAAAAAAATAAGCCTATAGAGCCTTTGGGAAATTATTAGTAATATGTCAAAAACAAATCAGCTTCGGATGAAGAGGGGGGTGGGGTGGTTGTTACCACAGAGTTATTCCATTGAAAATCGCCAAATTTTATTTATTAATGTTTCTTCAAAGTGGTGTACAAAAATCAGCATTTCCAAAGGTTTTGAAAACATATGGTTGTGTGGTTTCTACTAAAGATAGAAAGTTCTAGTTTTCTCAACCTTAAAGTCGAGATCCTGGTCTTTTTTTTAAGAAAATGTATATGTGTACATGTAAAATAATACTTTGGTAATTGGGACTTTAATGGGCTTAAATTTACCCATCATAATGAACAATTTTGCTAACTTTAAAGGTCTGTAAAATCAAAAATGTTTAAAACCACAGGATGAAATATTTTTTTACAGGAACTATGATAGGAAGGGTTTCTAGCCATGATGAAATAAATCCTGGATCTAAGTTCTTCCAGCCAATTTTTAACCTTTAAATTGGAAAATTTCTAAAAAATTCTCGGTTTCAAGCTCAAATATCTCGAAAGGGACCAACACAAATTTGAAATTTTGGTCATAGATATTCCTACCAGTACTTAGTAAAACATGGGAGTTTCATTTTGGAGCTCACACTGATATTAACGTTACAGGCTGTCAAATATCTTTAAAAATTACAATCTGAAAACATGATAAGAATAGGTTTAAAATGGCTTCATTCTATTAGTTTACAGTTTATTAATTTTATAATGGCAAAAATAATAAAATAGATTAATTAATTTAGGCTATATGTGTTTTCCTTTATCATAGTGTAATCTGTAAGATTTGATTATCCTAACAATGTCTTGTGATGGGTACAGGGCTATATAACTCATCATTATTTAACCTCCTCCATCCCTTCATATCTTCATCCTTGTTTGTAACATATATCTTTCAAAGCACCTTGTTTTCGAACACCTTTAACTTCTTTTTGTCAAGTGTGTTAAGAGATAATGTTTCACACCCATAGAGAACAACTGATAAAACTTTGGTCTTGTATATTCTGAGTTTTACATTCCTTACATTCAGAAAACTAATGAACAAACTTCTACAAACACATCACCCTGCCCATGACAGTGTCTGGTTTGTGTCTCGAATGATTTAGGAATATCAAATGGGAAACTCGAATAGGACAAACACTCAAGTCGGGGATACAGGCCCTGACCAGTTTTGAACACTTACCCACCTGTAAAGAGTTTAACCTGAGCTGTCGCATTGTTTACAGGGTGCTCGGAGCAGACCGAGTGTCGCAGATGCACCAACACGGAGGGAGACGGGTGGACGCTGGGGCAATGTATGAAGTGCAGGACTCTGATAGTGGAAGGTACCAGGCGATGTGTAAACCGGTGTCCTGCCGGGTATAAGGAGGAGTGGTCAGATCTAGTCAGCTACATGGGCAAGATATGCAGAGGTGGGTAGTCGGACAGGTCGCCACTCGTCTGCCATTGCATGTTGACCTCCCGACTCCCAAATGCTTTGTAACCGCCAAAAAAAATTATTTATTTTCACAACACGCTTTGTAATAAAATCCGTGTGAGTGGTGTGCATTTTATCTTTGGGACGTTTTCAAATTGTTTGTCACATTGAAGTTTTGAACTTTTAAAAAATTAACTTTATTCAAAAGTTAAAAACTTATCTGTATTAGTATCAACATGTATTGAAGTCTTTAAGTACAAAGGTTGGTTTATAAGATTTTCCTAAATATAGGATTTATTACAGAAAACAGTTTGCTGTGCTAAAATTTTTCTCAGGAGTTTTAACTTCTTGGACTATAACATAAATTCGATTTTTTTAATAATGAGAGAAAAATGAATTTGCATTTAGATTAGAAGAGGTTAGACTGAGATTTAAATGCCCCTGACAGTGATTAATTTAATATGTAGTGTAATTTTTTTGGTAAAATATCTCATGATTGTTACTAAATCGTGTTAAAATCTTTTCTAAAAAAGGAGTATTTACTAATAAAGAAATTTGTCTCGGTTTTAATAGAGTTAAAATGGTTATGTGCAACTGTTTCTCATAAATTTTTGAGTTAATTTTGTATTCAGTTTATATAAAATCATTTTTTATGCTAAGTATCACTCATGAGTTAAAAGTGCAAAAGGCTTCAAAAATGAAACTAGTTCAAGAAAATAAGAATGTTTATTGTTAAAGTCTACATAAATTATAACTCCTCACTTAGATACTGAAAACATAGATATAAAAGTACATTTACTAAAAATACAGAATTAAAAAAAAAAGGAGGTTTATTGTGTTAGAGGCTACATAACTTTCTATTTCTCACTTAGACACTACAAATATAGTTTTATAGAATGTACACATAATCAACAAAAATCTAAATTACTGTATTCTCAGTCTGGTTTACTTCCGCTCCTAGAAATTAATGACCCTTTCAAACTTATAGAAGTAACGATTCTCTTTCATTTTCAGTTCAGGCTGGGGTAACATTTTAAGCACTTGATTAAATTCTATGTCAGCTACATAACTGTCATCCAAATTTAAAAAGTGTGTTATTTTCACCGCAAGTATTCAATCTGACTTAACGAAACTTAAATTTCCATTATCACATCTCTTTTTTGTCTCTTTGTATCTCTGTTTTAAGGACGGATAGAAGTGTTCCAGCTATCTTCTTCGCTGGTGTGTTGGGAGGCTTACCTTCAATATTTGATCCGTAGGCTTCTCGAAGCATTATTGTTGGTTTTTGACTTCAGTGTTAATTGGTTGTGTGGTGTCATTATCAGTGTCTCACTTCTGTTTTTAAATCCTCTGATAGCGCTTCTTGTATTTTAGTGCCTTCCTTTTTTCATTAGCAAGTTGCTCATTCAACTTTCCTAATTCTTCTCTCAATTTCTTGTTCTCTCTCACACACTTTGACTTGTTGCGCAGTACAGTTTTACGCCCTTGAGATTTGATGCTAGAACTAGAAGCAACAAAGTCTTGTGACTGGTCTTGAACCGCAGGACTAGGACTTGTTTAATTCAGACTAACAGATGGTTCTGGGGATGTTTGTAAAGCCGAAAGTTGCTGCTGTTTCTTACGTCTGGTTATAGCGTCTCCAATTTTTTCTCAGCTGCCGCTTCTGTCGCTCACTTACCTCTCATATCTTCTTTCTTTTTGCATTCCTCAGTTTCTGTTTCTCTTTGTAAGTTGTTTCTCGATCAGCATCCGATTTTCTCTTTTCCCTTCATCTATATTGCTTTTCTGCTGCAGATAATTTCTTCCCTTGTGTTTTCACTTGAAACAAAACAAAGTCAAAAACCCTCAGACATGCAAAGATTTGTTGCAAAACATAGAATATTAATTATACTTTTCAAGGCAACGTGATGTTATGAAAGTCAAATTACTAATGTTTGAATAAATGATTTTGGTGTAGGTATCATTTCTCAATGAAGTAAGATGATGTTTAGGCCTACTACAGTGTTATTCATCAACCATACTACTCAAGCCTACCTGAGGATTTCACCATTTGCTTATTATAATTTATATAGTTCATAAGTGTTACTTAATCCCCATTGTTTTATTATCACATACAAATTAACTTTCAGACATATCAGCAGTTTCAAGACGTCTCATTTGCATAAAGTACAAGCTATGAATGAAGTATGCATGAAGGTTAAAAATAAATCCATGTTAAAACAAATACTAAAAGTATCGTACACAGTGAGGCCAACTGACCAACAAAATCAACTCTCAGCTGAGTTAGGCGCTACTATACAACTTATTAAACACCCATGAGTGTTACGTTCGAAAGGTAACACTCCTGAGAATTTTTATAAAAATGGAAATTAACAACATAGCACATGATTTTGTTGTTGTTGAGGTTATGATGTAGATTTGGACAATTGTAGTGATATCTGTAAAAAAAATACTCGCGCTCTCTTCGGACACACCTTAAGAACACGAGCTATCAGATTACACAGCCACCTTCAACCTAGGAGGGCTTTATGCTGTCAATAGTACATTTACAACTGCAAAAATGTGCATATCATGTTGGATTAACTAGCCAAGCTATTACATTTGATAATAACGGTAATAGCCACATCTAAATATCATGTTGGAGACCTGGTGGTCTAGGGGTAAGGTGTCAGACTTCTGTGCTGGCGGCTGGGGTTCAATTCTCGGTCCTGGCACAAACTTATCTGATTACCAAACCCTTCCTTCACCTCTGACAAGACATCTTGTGAATGTGTGGAATGCCAGGCCTCCACCGTGGTTCGGATTCCACGTTAAACTGTAGGTCCTCCATTTCATCTCACAATCACCCTACCATTACACATTAGCGTAAGTGCGTATAACCCGAACGGGTAGTAAGACGCGGTGCTAATAATAATAAATATAATGTTCTTTAAATTAAAAAATGACACCTGAACACGAGAATCAAACCTTGACCTTTGGCTTACACCCACCGCTAAAACAACTCTCATTTGTCAGCAGAAAGTTTTCCTGTGATCACAATACATATGAGCAAAATACTTTATTCTTTTTATTGATTTCAAGAACCCAGGCAGCTTATAAAAGCTGAAAGATTTAATTGAGCACACAAATTAAGAAAATTATTTGGTGTGAAAGGAGGGGAGGGGGAGCCAAAATCACACCGCCCCAAATCTCCTGAATCCTTTGGACGGCTTTCACTTTCAATTTTTAAATTTAACTAGGCCTACTTAAAATCATTACAAGCGCAGTCAGGGTAGCCACAAACCTGGAAAACAGGGAATACCTGGAATAGTCATGGAAAGCTAAGGAAAAAATCAAGGAATTTTACCATGAAACAGGGAAATTTAGTTACTGTCATTATTTTATCAAAACAAGATAAACATTAATATTTCCTGTTAACACATTTCCATTATTGTATATTATGACAATCACAGATAAAGTGAACTAATAATAACCTTCAGACACATTGTGTTGCTTCGATTATTTTCTTAACCTGAACCAAGGTCATTTAATGCACATGTGTGTAAACTTTGTTTAGGTCTAGATTGAACGAGAGGGCTCATTCAAATTCATGAGACATTATCCAATCACGTATTTCTTACCGTATTCACTTACTTGAGTAAAGCAACAACAATATTGTATATCTCCACTGTTCTGATTCATTCCTTGTTAATCTTACGTGCATTTGAGCCTTGACCTCCCCATCACCGGGACTAACACCTTTGTCAATGTGTTCACCAGTGCAGATCACAGACAATTAATATCAATTAAAACATGTGTGCAATTGAAGATTGATCAATACTCAGTGGCTAACATTTATATAAACAGATAAAACATGATCAGGGAAAAATTAAAAATTTCGTAAGGAAAACCTGGAAAAGTCAGGGAATTTGAAAAAGTATTTTCTGTGGCCACCCTGGCACTGATTCTTTAAAGTCTAAACTATAATCTGAATTATTATCGTATACCTAACCGGTCCTGTGGTGTAGTGATCAGCGTACCTGACTTCAAACTTAGGGGTCTATGGTTCGATTCCCGGCTGGTATCTTGGGTATTTTCCTTGAAAGGGGAACTACCCCAACGGTGACTCGAGTTGACTAGACTGCGAAAGATGGGAGGATCACGGTTTGATTAAGCAGTCAGGTGTACTTAGTGTGAGTTTCTTAAATGATTTCCTTCTCTCTCTCCACACAAATGTGGGTACATTTACTCTAAATTCAACCTTTATCATTACTAACCCAGTAGCGTAATTAGTACATAAGCGTATAATCCGAATGAGTAGTAAGATGCGATGCTTAGAAAAAAATACATATACAAATATATATATATATATATATATATACATATCATATTTATTGTGCTACCTCTAAAATTTCCATTTTTTTCTGTGTACAAAAACTTGTTGGTGCCAATGACTTTTTATTTGCTCTAGCTTTTTTGTCTACTAAACAAGAGTCACATTATTTTATTCCTGATTGTATTGGCATTCCACTTGTATTCTACCAAATAAATCTCAAATTGATTCCTATTGGAAAATCGGAAATACCTTTGAAAGCACTTAAAAATGAGCACCTCAATATCTGTATAGTCCTCTCATACATGGTCAATACGGTTGGGCTTTAGCCCAAGAGCAGGAGTTGTGAAACTTATTTGAAGCCTTTTATAAGTGGGTTCAAGTTGCTAACTGCCCCGTTCGTGTCATATGCCAGTGAAGATAATTAAAACAATCCCAGAAAAGCATATACTTGTAGAGTTATTTGGTTTTGTGTTTTTTTGTTTTGTTTTACAGAAACTAATTTTCTAGGTGTCCCCGGGACGATGCTGGCCATCATCGTGGGGACATGCAGCGGTATCCTGGTGTGTGTGGTAGTACTTTTAGGAGGGTGTCTTTATATAAGACATCGCAAAGGGCAACGCTCCACTACACATTCGTCAACATCTTCCGGAAATTCCAACCAGATGTGTGATCAAGATCTCGGTACAAAATTTGAATATACTTTTTTTTCAAAACACCTTTTGAATCTTAAATCCGATATTTCTTCATATCTCCTTAAGAATAATTTGAAAGTCCCATTTTAAACTAAATATTAAGATTTTGAATTTGAATTATTATTATTATATCACTGTGTCTTACTACCCGTTCGGGTTGTACGCACTTACACTAATGTGTAATGGTAGGGTGATTGAGAGATGAAATGGAGGACCTACAGTTTAACGTGGAATCCGAACCACGGTGGAGGCCTGGCATTCCCCACATTCACAAGATGTCTTGTCAGAGGTGAAGGAAGGGTTTGGTAATCAGATAAATCTTTACCGCGACCGAGGATTGAACCCCGCCCGCTAGCACAGAAGTCTGACACCTTACCCCTAGACCGCCAGGTCACCCAATTTTGAATTAAAAACTACAGATTTTTGCTCAGATTCAGACTGAAATATGAAATGTTTAAGTTTTGCCAACCTTATTCCCGCATCACCAACAGCTGTTTTCAGCTTGTGGCCGGGTCTTTTTAGTAAAATGTCTCCATCTTTCTCTGTCCTTCCACCATTCTTATTCCTTTAATTGCTTACATTTTTCTTTCATCTCCACATTTTCTCTTGTAGCCTACCTTTTAAGGCTATGCACATATGTACTAATTACACTAATGGGTTAAAGATTAGAAAGGTTTGATCTAAAGGAAGTGCACCCGCATTTGCTGGGAGGGAAATGGAAAACCATTTATAAAAAGAAAACACCCTCGGTGAACCCGACCGGGATCAAACCTTGATCTCCCCATATTTGTCACTAGTCTAACATGAGAGTAGTGCGTTAGACTTCGCAGCCACCTGTGAATTTTATGGCATAAAATTGTATAAATAACAATATAACCTTTTTTAAAGCATAAAACAATTAAATAATATTAACATTTCAGTTCAGCTTTAAGAATATTTCATGTATTTAATTTGAATTTGCTTCGAACTAAAATAGCGGACCTCGCAAACCCCTATACAAGAATGTAAAACTAAAACACTCGGCTGCAGATGTAAACATCTTTGGCGCCTTTGTACTGCTACTGGTGGCTGCCCTTCAAACTAATGGCAGATTAAAAAGTTTAAACCTCTACATAGTTATAACTTCTTACACTATATGTAAACAATTTAACATCTCATTATAGCAATTTAGCTCTTTTTAATGAAATCATCCAAATGTATGACACATTACCGGTTTTGTTTTAGAGAGGTTGTTTATAAATCATGTGTTATCTCCTCTAGACACTATAGAACGTGGAACATTCCAAAAGTACATCTCTACATTGCGGCCAGAGGCGTCACTGTTCCTAGCCATGTTGAACGACACCCGCAAACAAGTTAGAGACCTCTACCAGTTGAACAACTCAAGATCGTCTGTCATACAGGCCTACAGGTAGATTAATATTGTCATACAAGTCTATTTATTTTTGGTTAAAATTGGTAACAAATCATCTTTTATTTTAAATGTCATAAAGCAACAAATAGATTACAGCTTCAGCCCTTTTTAGAAACCTAACAATTGAAATATAGAAGGTTAAAACAAATTATATAGCTTTTTTAGGGAATGTTTATTTTTATTCGTGTGTATTTGGTCACAATATGGCCGTCATAATATTCTGTTCAAACACATGTTTTACCACTGTTCTTTGGTTGAAGGTAAACAATCTCGCTAATCTGAGGGAACTCTGATCTGTTATTGGAATGTTATCTTTAAATCATATTTAATTCAACAAAACTAACCATAGCTCACATTTAAAAGGTCAAATAATCAATTTCGCAAAAGGATTCATTTTTGTTTTGTTTCGTGTATGTATTCTTTTTTATTCTGTGACTCTGTCCTGAGACAGGTGTCAACTGGACATCTTCCATTTTCTTTTGTCCTGAGTGTCTTCTTTCATCCTTTTCTACTTTCTTCCTTTATTGATATTTGTTGGCATTCCACACCTTTTTCTTTCTCTTTCTCTCTCTATATTTCCCTTCATGATTCTCTACATTAAATAATACTTATAATGTGTGGCCCAACCAAAACGTTTTTCTCTTCATTATCCTTATCAGGATCCTTTCCTTTCCTACCCTCCTCAACACTTACTCATTCCTTACCCGGTCCATCCATTTTACCCTCTCCACTCTTTCCCAAACCACATTTCAAAACCCTCCCAATATCTTTGTTCCCTCTTTCTGATTGTCCACGTCTCAGATCCATACATCACCACATTCCACACAAAACACTTTGCAAACTTCTTCCTTAACTCACTCGGGACTCTTTCTGCTGTCAGTAATTCCCTCACCCTGCCATATGTTCCCTTTCCCATATTTATCCTACTTTCAACTTCCTCCATACATTATCCATTCCAAGTCACTAGACTTCCCAAATATTAGAATTACCTTACTTGTTCTAGTTTCTTCCCTTCAATGAATATAACAACACTGCCGTCTTCCTTTCCAACTCTCATCACTTTCCTCTTACCGATGTTTACCTTCATTCCAAATTTCTTTCCCACTCTTATAATAGCATCCATCATGTCCCTCAGTTCTTCCTTCAACTCTGCTAACACCGCTTGATCATCTGTGTACTTAATAGTTTTTAGTCGTTCTCCGTCTAGTATGTATTATGAATCCATAAGCGCTACAATGCACTTTAGATGTTTTAATAGCCATTCT
This sequence comes from Timema shepardi, assembly GCA_902151425.1. Classification (NCBI taxonomy): domain Eukaryota; kingdom Metazoa; phylum Arthropoda; class Insecta; order Phasmatodea; family Timematidae; genus Timema; species Timema shepardi. Next base: position 10,848 of record CABFVX010002566.1, on the reverse strand, counting down.
AATATTCTAACTAAAAGTCATAAAAACACATCCCACAAAATGTTGGTGTCTCTAGTAGTTTGTCGTGGGTTTCAGACCGGTGCTGATGGACCTGGTTCGTATCCTGACCTTGCTCAACACACCTGTGCACTCTTTAGGTCCACCCCCGGAGGACTGGAGGGTGCTATTTGCTTGGGGAGATAGGGTGCTGTCCAGATACAAGAGGCAAAATCCACACCAGGTGACTTGTTAGCTCTGCGTGGATTGTTAGGGTCTTGAACATCTTGACATGGCCAATAACTGAAAGGCAGCTGATGGAGGTGTGCAAGACCGACACTTTTGATTCTGTTTGGGGTCTGCAAATATTCCAATGTTTTGGGCGAGATTAGGTAAATTTACAGTCCCTAATTTTGTGGTTTAAAGTTGGTAGATTAGTGAGCACATTTATCTAAGTAGTGCTGGAATAAAGTTAGTTGATGTAAAACAATATTAGACACACAATTATTATATTAGGAAGCAGCCCATGCCAGTGAAAGTACATTTTTTTAAATGTGTTTTAAGGATGTCAAAATTGATTCGCCACTGACCTGCTGAAAACGAGGAGGTTGGGGTTTGAATCCCCACTGGGTCCACTCAGAGTGGTTTTTCTTGAATGGTTTTCCACGCAAATAGGGGTAGATTATCTCTAAAATGCTTCCTTCATAATCCATACCCCACTAGAGCATTTATCATATTGTATGTTGGAAAAAGAGGGCTATAAGTGAAAATGATGATTCCGAGTTAATTATCATGGCATTGGTTAAGTTGGGGGTTCCTCTTTATAGTGATGGATTATCTGCCAGTAGATGGGATGTTGCATCGTTTCTAGAATCGAGCTAAAATTAAGTTTGTAAATCATTTGATGATATAATCAGTCGGTTCAAAAAGTGCACGTTAAATACATCAAATAAATGGAAAAACTACCAAAAAACAATATAATTATGATGGCTAATTGATATCTCCCGGTACAGTTTATTTAGTTTAAACCATAATTTATATTTAGAAGAAGGTACAGGAAAGGTGACAAATACAATATGGCTGTTCCAATGAAAAGACGAACTTAGTTAACACTTTACATTGCTGTCAATACCTCTTTGTCCAGTGGAAGCAATGTAAAGTGTGAACTATGTTCTTTTCATTGTAAAAGCCATATTGTTTTTGTTCCTTTTATATGTTTCTATCCACTTATCCTGCACTTTCTTTCAAAACTCAAATAAAATTAGGGGAACCATCTATCGTCTACCATAAAAAATTGGAAGTTATATAATTAGGTTAAATTGATGGGTCAAATTTGTGATTGCAGGTGGCCCAGGCTCAGCTGGCTAACTTCCTAGTCCCCATACAGACAACCCGCCCATCACCGGCACAGCTTATTTACCTGGACCAGGATCCCAGGCACGGTAGTGTGACCACCTTCCAGCCGGTTGCCAGTCTATCCGTTGACACCGATAAGCAGACCCCAAGCTCGGAGTGGAGTCGGCGAGATCTGGCCATCTCCGCCTTCAACAGCAACTACAGCGTGGGACAGCCCAAACACGGTGACGTACCCGCAACACAGATCTCCCTCCTCGACTACCCGGGCTGGGAGTGGCAGGAGGAGGAAGATGACTTCCTTGCTTTGGGCTCGCGGCCACAGGACGAGATTACCACCGAGCTCTGACACTGGCCTTTAAATCCTGGGCTCGCCACAGGACAATATTACCATCGATTTCTGACACTGGCTGTAATATCCTGGGCTCGTCACAGGACAATATTACCATCGATTTCTGACACTGGCTGTAATATCCTGGGCTCGTCACAGGACAATATTACCATCAATTTCTGACACAGGCCTCAACATCCTGGGCTTGTCACAGGACAATATTACCATCAATTTCTGACACAGGCCTCAACATCCTGGGCTTGTCACAGGACAATATTACCACTGAGCTCTGACACTAGCATCAATATCCAGATCTCACAGCTGCTGAAAAGAGTACTATTTGGGGTAATTTGACAAAATCAACTCTGGTCCTGACTGATGAATACTGGGCTCACTGCCATGAGATTCTAAAAAAAGCTCTCTTTCTCTCTCTCTCTCTCTCTCTCTCTCTCTATATATATATATATAAAAGAAAATATCTCCATTGAACTGTTTCAAAGTTAATGTCCCTATAGACAAATAACCAGGATCTGGTTTAGTAACCTTTCCCAGAGTTGACATGCATCCTTCAGGAGCAGAGAGACAGCGTTTCAATGATTCACTCACCAGGTCAAGTATTTGTTGCTCGGTAACGATAATATTATCAGGACAGTAACTGTGTCGGGGGGTTAAAATAAGTAAAATACATTAAAATTAGTAAAAGTGATAAACTTGCATGAAGCTTAGAAATTATGAACGCGAATCTAAATGTGTTACTTTTGAATAATGAAATCTTTTTTATTTTTTAATCGTTGATCTGTAACAAAAATATGATCAACAATTTTACTGTCACATTTCTCGTAAGTCATGTGGCTGTATTTATATTTTATTTTAAAATGAATTAAATGTCATGCTAAAATATTAGTTTCAAAACATTTTACAAATCTTCATACGCATTAAAAAATATTGTGTTAGTAATAAAATATTTTGGGTTGTATCTGAATTGTATTAAGGACCTTTGTGTGATAACCTTGAAAAATATACCTTCACCACTAGGAATGTGTGAAGTCCACTTTTTCAATTCGAAGCGAAGTCAAATCAAATAATATTAGATATCCCCGATGCCGAATAAAAGCTTGAATATTAAAAAGAAAACCGTTTTTATTTGATAAAAATATTACTTTGCATAACTATATAAATTTTGGTATTAAATATAATTTACAATATGCTATATTCTAAACATAATTAATATTTATTAAGCTTTGTGAGTGTGGAATCCGAAACTTTACTCTTGAACCAAAGTGAGCAAATATTCTAAGCTAAGTCAAAGATTTAGCACATAATTTCGCTGAGATTGCATAATATTATTCAAACGATCAATGATCCTTGGGATTGCGGGGCTGATCCCTACCAACAATCTTAGAAACTATGCTTGATGCCATCTATTATCCCTCATGAGAGTAAATGTAACTAAACTAAAACATAGACCGATTTAATTAATGGATATTATTTTCAGTGATTTGTGGTAAATAAAATGATTGAATTTGATTTAAAAAAATAAATGGGAGTACTGTGTAAAAAGTCGGCTTATAAAATCTTTATTTCAGGTTAAAAATTGGAATAAATCAACTTTTATAGTGATCTGGTGCAATAAATAAAAAAATTGCTACTAAAATTGGCCCATAACAAACCATAAATGGTAGACTACAAATATATAAACGTTTTTATAAATATTTGACTTAAGTCACAATTTGTCCATTTTAATAGCCTCCTTAGCATATTTTACCAATGTTTATTGGTTGTCGGGAATTAAATTTCTTAGGCTGGAGGAACTTTTTTGTTGTTATTGAAATGTTGTTTTAGATAATTCACATTTAAATAAATAACAATTGGCCGGAATTTTCATTTAAAAGGTCAAGTAGTAAATTTCATGGAAAGATTTTGTTTTATTTTATTTTGAGCAAAAAAAAAAATGCCTCTTCAAAAATGCCTCAATGATTTTTAAATAAGTTTTGATTCTTTTTTTTAATGTTCTAAGTATAAACATGGCCTTCTTGTAATTTGTATTTCTGCGTAATTACAATACCATAAATATTTCCGTGAAGTGTAAGATGGCTGCATATGTAAATTTTTATTCTCTAATGAAGGAAAAAAAGAATAGTAAAATGGTTGACAATCAAACAAGACACCAAGTACTAGTGAGGACATGTTAACGATGTATTGCTTCCCTACTTGGATCCAAGAATGAGGGGTGCATCAGTATACTTATTGAGAATTAGTACGAATATGCACTTTTACATATCCTTTCTGGTGCAATTGTCGAGGTTACATGGCAAGGTGATGACGCAAAAAATAGAGAATTTGGATACAACCTTCAATTCAATTTAAAAAGTGAAATTCTAGAATTTTCACAGGTTTAAAATATTGAAATATCTCATCTGCATTCCGAAGCAGGCTAGTACATATTTTTAAACCATTATCTATCTAGATATTTTATATATTTACCTAAATACAATATGATGGTCTCGCCTTGATCCAGGTGTTTTGAAATGTGCCTTCTTCTTAAAAGGTTCCTGTTTTAAGATATGAGCCTCAGCCTGTGTTATGGCCAAGTTAAAATATAGAGTCACATTTAAAGAATCCTCATTTTGAAATGTGCTGAAAGGTTTTATGAGAATATTTTCAAATCTTGTGACTACAGTAAGAATTGAAGCTCTCGATAAATAATTCTAATGATCTGGGAGTCGATCTATAACAAAAACATACACATCTAAACTTATAGTAATTTCATGTAACATTTGTGTATTATTTTAAACATATTTAGTTGAAAATCCATTTTATAGACTTATTTTATATCTTGAAATATATATTGATTAAAAAATTATTCTAATGTAGCCGATTGAACTCGAATTTTGTAATGATAATTTTATAGATAAAGTGATATAGTAATAATAATAATAATAATAATAATGATTATAATAAGATTATAATAGTGGTAAGTTAATTGTTTATAACAATCTATATTAATAAATTGAAATTATTTGTTTATCTGTCTGTACTGAGCATTGCGCAATATCTACCGCATGCAGAAGGATGACATTTTAAAATTAGAAGCCCTCTTCACAAACATTTGCATCTCAAAGCAAGAATTTTAAATCTTTGATTCAATCTCTTAAATTAATTTAATTAAAAACTCGGCCGGAAGAAATAAAATTAAGAAATTTTATTTTCTGTCTGTTTGAAACAAGGAATTTTTTTTGCCAGGGGTAACCATGCAACACATGGTGTGGTTACCCCGTTCAAAGCCGGTTTCTTCTGCTAGGTTGCTAAATTCAAAAATCATGTTAAATAACAAAGTATAACTTTTTGTGTTTCTTACTGATTTTATAAGAACATTTTAGCATATTTAATACACATTTCTAATGACTTAGTGTCAATGTGCATCTAAACATTAAACAATCAACACTTGACGTATTCATACGTTAAAAGTAGATCTAGTAACTTTCTAGCTTCCTATGAAAAATAGACTTAAGTGTGCCCACACTAATATGGCCGAAATAAAAAGTAGATAACTTGTTTGTTTCATAAATGTTGTTGAAAAATGACAAACTGAATACTACCTACACTAGCCCCATGACTTCTTTGGTGCTGACTGAAACTCACAGCTGACTTCTGACAGTCAACATTTAGGTATATACCTAAATGTTGACCGTCAGAAGTGACAGCTGCTAAACACATGTTTTTACAGATCATTTGGTTCAGCGTATGGATACATAATTTGGTCTGGTAACATTTCAAAGCTGTCAGTCAGCACCAAAGAAGCCATGGGGCTACTGTACCAGCAACTCCTTTATGTATAGCCACCTGCTCTGTAAAAACACTGTACATTAAATAGCTTTCATAGTTGTTATTTTAACATATAATTAAACTTATAGTGTATTGAAGAGCTAGGCGTTGTTCTCGTTTCTTGAAGTGGAAAGTTAAAATATATGTATATATGTTAAAAATAAGTATTTTATAGTATTTTTATATACAAACCAAAGGTATATATATATACAACATAATATAATATATTTTATTAAAAACTATTAGTGTATGGTACCTGAACTTTTTATTATTAACTTAAAAACTAAGAGAATTGCCAATACATTTTTATCCCTATGGATTGTTTTAGTAATAATTTAAAATTTAAGCACTACCAAATTTTATTTTTGTGTATTACAAATAATGGTGTTTGCTTTACACAACTTTTGTTTGTTTGAACATCGAATGTCATTACAATCTTTGTATTATCTAGGATCAGTATTGATTTTTTGTTATAAAAATTATAATGAATTTTAATTTTAAACAAATTAGTTAGTGACTAAAAAAAGAGAAAGACATATCTCTACGACAAATGATAAAGCACGCGGAAAGACAGGACTACATATTAAATAAATCAAATGTGTGTGGTGTCTCATATAATTGAGCAATATATTCAAAATCATATTAGAAAAGATCTGTTGGACTAAAACTTGATCTTCTCTTTGATCAGTAGGGTTTGATTTTGGTACTTGTATATGGCCAGCTCTCAATTAGCAAATTGGTTATGCTTTTTTTTTTAAAGGGCTCCATAATTCATAGTTTACCCCTAAGTAAAGGTTAAGGAAAGGAATTCCTAAAAATTAATTTGTCACGCCATTTATTTTAATGTAGTTTATATTATACTGTACTTAGTTGAATCTGTCAATAATAAATGCAACAAAAATATAATAATTCTCACTGTACCACCAGCTGATGATAACTGAGTAAGGTACCTTTGATGATGATATTTGTTTTGTAACACCCAGATATGCAAATTTGTTAGATAATGGGCTATGTATAAACTATGTAGACATAAATAGGGGGTAAGGGGAAGGATTTAGATAAAGTCTCACCATATTACATTTAAGCGTATTTATTTTGAAATCAACCTGACTCATCGACTTTGACCGGCAAGCTTAGCGAACATGTATGTTTCAATAATAGGATTACTTAGGCTCTACAATTTATTGTGACATTTTATGGACAGCCCCTAATTCCTAAATTAGAAACTGGTAGAAATATCACCACATTCTAAAATTTTTGTAAATTGAGAGCTGACTATTTTCTTGTAAGCATAAATACATTCAATATCCTCTTTTTAAGAACAATTTCGGTGAATTAAACTAACACTCCATGATCATTTTAGTATGTTTCGATTAAAGTGTTTCAACAAAGCTTTTTTTTTTTTTTTTAAATATTCAACATGTTCTAAATTATCTGCTTCACTACAAGCACTACTTTGAAGTGATGTAGTCAAATGAAACCTAATTTTCACCCAAATAAAAATCCCTACAAACAAAATTTAAAAAAATTATAGGTGTGTTTTCGATTCAAAGACAAAGTTAATATACTAAATATTCCTCAATAGAGAAGTTTTAAGCATTTTTATATTGTTTTAGGGTAGTGAAAAATATTATATAGATTTATATACCTAAATACTCCACAAATATAATCAATGTTTTAGTGGGAGAGTATTTAACAGCTTATGTAACATTCTAATTCAATAATAATTTACAATCCTATCCATGAAGGTGGCAGTCTTACCTTGACTGATTACATTATGGTTCTAGCTAATAATCTACATCCTAATGAAGCCATGCAATGTAAGCATGCCAACTCACAGTGTAAATGGAGAATACAGAACAGAACAACAAAAATGGACAAATATGAATTTCGGCTATTACACATTTTTGTCCCAACCTTGTTTTCAAAACCTGTAGTTTTTTGTTTCTTTGACGAGATGTTTTAAAAATTGTTGTACACTTCTAAAGTAGTTATGTTATACAAAAGGGTTTCAAGAGATTAGTGGATGCCTACTTTATTTATAAAATCACATTAAAATATATGTTTTTTAGAACCAATTTAGCTTAGACCAGCCAAATGTATTTAATGAACAGCGCTGTTTGAAATATGTATTTATTTGTTTACTAGGTACCCTCATCTTTTTATGCTATCTTGAAACAAATAAAGTGAGAGACTTAAGTGTCTTTTATGTAGGTGTAGGCAAAGTGTAAGTTATATGAATATATTTATGATAAAGTTATAAAACATAAATATCTTGTTAAATTGTTGATGATAATAAAAAAAACTATTTTAATACAAACGTGTAATTTTTTAAAAATAAAATCCATCAACAGTTACAACCATTGATGCTTTATTCATAGGAAAGTGGAACATATAAAGTTTTTGATTTCTGTCACCTAACCTAACAGAGCTGTATTTCCCTTGTCATTTTAAAGTTGAAACTTGTACAATATTGCCCTGTGAAAAAAAAAAACCTACAATTTTCTTGCATTGTGAGCAAATACTTATTCTTTCTTAAACGCGTGCGTGCACACACAAAGGAAATTTTCATTTTATCATAAAAATGACTTTGAGGGTAATATACACTGGGGAAATTTTCCAATTTTTCATAATTTCTCTGCAACTTTTCGGGCTATGAAATAACTTATCATTGTCAAGATGTAGTACCATTAAAGATACAAATACTTTATTTGAAATATATTTTTATAAAACCAATACTTTCTGAGCTATAAGCAACTATATATTTATATACTTTTTAATTCAGTTCTTTTGGTGACCTGGTGGTCTAGGGGTAAGGTGTCAGACTTCTATGCTGGTTGCCGGAGTTCAATCCTCGGCCCCGGTACAGATTTATCTGATTACCAAACCCTTTATTCACCTCTGACAAGACATCTTGTGAATGTGAGGAATGCCAGGCCTTCAGCGTGGTTCGGATTCCACGTTAAACTGTAGGTCCTCCATTTCTATCTCACAATCACCCTACCATTACACATTAGCGTAAGTGCGTATAACCCGAACGGGTAGTAAGACGAGGTGCTAATAATAATAATTCAGGTCCTTAAAAAATGAATTTGATTCTTACACTTTTTGGTGGACAAAGAAAGATGTTTCTCTTTTCTCAATTTTTCTGTAACAGTGTTCCTAGTTTCTAATGTCATAGAGTAACAGTTTGTATTATTTCAATTATGATCTTCAGTGTGTTGTTTCTATCACTATTTACAGGCCTATTATTTGGTTTCACAAATCTTATGAGTTTTTAGTAAATGTTTATTCTAAGATAAAAGTGGAAAAGAGTCTTGTGAGGTGTAACATATCATTTATTTAATTGTAATCAAAGTTCCAGTGAGTAAGTTTGAAGGTGCCCAGATTACATCATTGTGAAGCCAAACATTCACATTAATTAGTAAAACTGCCCTTTTTGTTGTTTATAAACAATTTCTTAGGCCAAAAAAGTATTTGTTTAGTGAATACCGGCTGAAAATATCTTTATAATATATTCAGGTAGTGGGTGGAGGATAGTTTTACCACCTATTGTCTAACGATTTAAAAGGTTTTTTTTCCCCTTCATGTCAGTAGAGTATAGAAGCTTATGTATTATGTAGACTAAATATTGACAATCATCGATAATGTAAATAGCCTGAAGAATTACCTCAAAATTAAATTTCTTAAAAATAAAAGTATAAATACTTCACTGTGGGGGGCCAACATATTTGCCGTCACGGTCTGCTTTGAACAGGTCAGTGAAGGTGCAGCACCAATAAAGGCACTAATTATGAGAACTGTGCTGAATTTGCGCCACTAAAATATCCCACTCCTTAATTTGTGTCGCTATAGTTTCCATGGAAAAATAAGTCCTATAAAATGTTCGTTATTCGAGGCCCAGATTATACTGCTAGACACACTTGTAGTACAGTCCAACCCTGCCTTCCTCCCCCTACAACATGATCTACAACTCTCACCCATGTGAGACACCGCTGTGGTACCCAGGCCCCGGGCTTATGTGGTTGGCGCGCTGGGCATTGACGCCTGCCCCCTTTTAATTTTCTTAAGCTTGTCTAAATATTAGTAACTAAGTTTTATAATTGAAAAATACACACTTATTAGCTTACCTTTCGATTATTTTGATTATTTATTAGGTACTAGATGCTATATTTAGGGTCATAGTTAATAAACACAACTTATTTTGTTTGTTCCATGCCTTATTTATTTTTGAACATCACCAAAATTATACATTTATATAAACACAGACACAAGATATAAAAATCTACAAATACCAGCCCCTGCACGGCTCCCATACAATGAGCGATGAACATTACAGGACATTGTGAACACTTTTAATCTCCTCACACACCGGTGTAGTATCGTATAAGTACGATAACAGGACAGTAGCAGTATAGTATCATATTGGCGCGACGATCCCGCACACCAAGATTGTAGATATTACATATAATACCCCAAAAGCTTGTTATCCCCACCACACCCTACAATTCTCCTGAGAGCAATGCAGTTATACCAAAGTATTTTTTTCATTACAGATATTGTTTTAAATTCACTAATGTCCCATGTTTAGAATAATAGTTGTTTGCTTAGTAATAGTATAATCAAAATAACGTGTATCAAACATCTCCAATAATACTTCCCCGAGTGGTAGAGAGGAGGGAGTGTTTGAGGGGGTGTAGTGGGGGTAGACAACGGCCGCCATGACAGTATCGCACGTGTCTTTCTTCTTTCAAAGCGGAATGGAAAACCACGCACCGTACGTCTACGATATTATGTCGGTGTGCGAAGACTTTTAGAAGTACCCAGTCGATGAGATGGAAACTGATGTAAAAAAATATTCAATCAATTTTCTACACTTTTCTTAATAGTTCAACTTCACCATCTTTTGAACTCTCCTACTCACTTAAAAAATAGAATACCCAAAAAGAGGTTATGTATGAAACACTTGAAAGCAAGCGTTGTATTGAAAAGTCAACATTGAGGATGAAATACCAAGGCAGGCAGACAAGAATAATTATAGTAACTACGGGTTAGTTTGCAAATTACTACAATAGAATTCGTGGATGGCAGGAACTCGATTTTGATTTATGCATTTCGCATTTTTATCAGCGGAATAATCTCAACCAAAATAAGTATAATTAATTTGGTCACTTTTTGATGCTAGTGTAAATAAAATATTTTTCCTCCTAAAAAATATGGTCCTTTCGTGCGCCCCCTAAAGTCTGGACCAGTCAGTCTGCCCAGTTATAAACGAGGTGTAACGTTGCTTGAGATCAACGTTACAAGCAAGAAGCAAATATGAGTTAAATAACACCGAGTCTACAACCACGAAGAGTGATCAT